>JACEVL010000589.1:130000-301840 GCA_020284085.1 Aporrectodea caliginosa
TCCTCCTCTGATACGGTAGAAAGAAATAATTTTTCTTAAATAGAAGCTGGATTGATGAAACAAATTCTATGCTTAAATAGAAGTTTGGTTTGATTGATGAACAAATTCTTTGCCGAAATAAAAGCTGGATTTATTAAAGAAATTCGTCTTTTAAATAGAAATTGGATTGATGAAAAATAATCTTTGCTTAAATAGAAGTTGGAATGATGAAAGAAGGCCTTTGCTTCAATAGAAGTTGGATTGGTAATTAACAGTTATCATGGACAATGGTACAGTTACCTACTTACTGCTCGGGGAATTGTCGGGGGAAATGTCGGGGGGAATTGTCAGGATACCGGTTACTGTGTAGGGACCTTGAGCAAGTCCTTCACTCACAATTGCTCAGCGCCATCGATTGATGCCTGGTCATTAGATAGTGGCGCTTAATAAACGTACGATAGAAATAATAATACAACCTTCTTCCTATAGTAGGCACAATAGGCATCCATTTAATTAGCTCTATCTTACACATTATTATTGCATATATATATATATAATTATATAATGCATACATATCATATCGGAATATATTATATATATATACATATAATATAATATATTATATATAAGGCAGCCAGAGAGCATCAGAGCGAAAGATACCGAGAGTTGACATCCGATAATTGCCATTGAATCTGAGAGACCTTTACAGAGACCCCTCGAGCTTCTCGGACTTACACTTATATTCCTCCTCTGTCTCTCTAGCTGTCTTTGTCTCTCTCTGCCTGTTTGTCTCTCTATGTGTCTGTCTGTCTGTGTATGTATATAAAATAAATATATATATATATATATATATAATCTATATACATATATATACATAGATATATAATATGTTTGTGTTCACTTGTGTGTGTGTGTGTGTGAATAGAGAGCGAGGAGGAGGATGATGATGATGAGGAGGAGGAGGAAGTAGAGAAAGGAGAGAAAGCTTAATAAAACACACGCGCACACATTATGTTTACGCCCATAATCTGTACATGTATGTGATAGGCATATGTGTGTGGACGTGTGTATATACATAACTGATTTATGCGTTTTACAAAACTTTATATAAATCTATGGCACATATTATATTCCTCTTTCAATATATATATATGTATATATACACGTAAATCCACGTATAAGTATATGTATGACATATATATATGTATATATATATATATATATATATATACATATATGATTTAGCATGGATTGTGTGCTGTATCGGTGCTGAGTCGGTCGGTCGGTCGGACGTCCTTGGCGCCTAATGTATTATTCATATGATTGCCATCATCATCATCATCTATTGAGGCATCATCGTTCCATCGTCTTTTGCTGCCTCAGTTGCTGCAGCTGGTCATAATGATAATGATACTGTTGGACGGTGCGATGAGGGAGCTGCAGTGGGATCGATGCGATGAGGTGACGGTGGGTCAGTGCAGATTGGCGACGAGCTAGGGGTGTGCGTATGTGTGTGTGTGCTTGTGTGTGTGTGTGTGTGTGTGTGGCTGTGTGTGTATGTGTGTGTGTGTTTGTGTGTGTTTGTGTGCGTGGCTGTATGTGTGTGTATGTGTGTGCATGTGTATGTGTGTGTGTGTATGTGTGACTGTATATGTGTGTGTGTTCGGAGGTGCTGCCTGCAGTACTGAGAATAAGAAAGGATGTCTTCATCAACAGAATCTACATAGGACACGGTCCTCATCATTCTTGCATCCTCTTACTGGTTCTCATTCTCCTTTCCTCACTCTTCCTCCTCATACTCTTCTTCTTACGCCTCTTTCTCTTCCCATCCTCTTCCTCCTTCTCTTCCTCCTCCTATTCCTCCTCACACTGCTCATCTTCCTCATTCTCCTTCTCCTCTACTTCCTCCATTCTCCTCCTCCATCTCCTTCTCCTCATTCTCCTCCTCTTTCCCTCCTCCTCCTCCTCCTCTTCCTCATTCTCTCCTCTTTCTTTATCCTCCAATTCCTCCTTTTCCCATTCCTCCTCCTCTTCCCATTCCTCCTCCTCCTCTTCCTCCTCCTCTTCCTCCTCCTCCTCTTTTTTCTTCACCTCTCTCCTTCTCTCCTTCCTCTTGCTCGTCCTCATTCTTCTTCTCTTCCCCTCTTCCTATTTCTCTTCCTCTTCTTTCCTCCTCCTCCTCTTCCTCCTCTTCTTCCTCCTCCTCCTCCTACTTCTCCTCCTCCTCCTCCTCTCCTCTCTAGTCTCCGTCTGCCAATTGCCTTCCATCTTCCGCCGGCGCCTCTAGACCCAGCACTTGACCAGCGTTGAAGATGACCGACTGCACAGACGGTCTCTCGGTCTCTCCCTTCAGGCGAGACAGGTGTTGGATGCGTCAGAGCATCATCAACATCCGCTCAATCCTAAAGTACCTAGGAGACACACTAGTGTGCCTAGACACTTTTTAAAACAATGTATGGATGTACTGCGGCACACTAATTGAGCTTTGCACTCTTTTTGAAACCATGTCTGGACACAATGAGACACTCTAATTTGGCTGTGCACTCTTAAAATCCATGTCTGAATATAACGAGACACACTAATGTTGCTACACCACTGAAAACAACACTTAGACATAGCAGACATTTTAAGAGCATCACTCGTGACCTTCAACAGATGTTACACCAACTCTCAAATCATGATAGTATGAGCAGTTTTTGACCTAGTTACGGCTCGGTTTTGATGCACCATCGACTGAGACCGTATGTATTAGACACACGGCGCAATAGAAGTTACTCATTACAATTACAATAATTGTGTATGTAAATGCTATGAGCATTGAGGATATATCCCGCTACATTATATAGAGAGTTTTTCCTTTTTAGCTACGGTGCCTTCTTTAGTTATAAGATATGAGAGACATTTTCTGTGGTGTTATGTTGCCATCGTTGTAGCCTTGGAATTAGTCATCTCGAGACATCTACAGGTGGCTCTAATCAAGCCGTTAATTAAATTCTAATTAAGCGGGACTGTGCTTCCAGTTTGGGTCTACTGTTTCTATCCTCGTATCTGTTCGCTTTATGACAATCTTGTATCTTTGTTCATCTCTTGGGATCAATAAAACGTTGATGAAAAACCGATTTCATGCTAAGATGGTCTTTCTTTATTCCCAACGTCGACAGAATAAGAATATATAAGAGAAGAAGATGATGAAGAAGATGATGATAAATATGATTATGAAGATATCGATGAAGATGATAATGACAATAACGATGATGAAGATGATGATGAAGATGACAATGATGAAGATATTGATGATGATGAAGGCGATGACGACGACGATGAAGGACAAGAACAACAGCCATCTCTTAACCTAGCCCTGAGGCAGCTATTTGTTAGCGACTTAAGTTTTCTTGGCTTCGGCATACGAAGGCGAATGGCCAGTCCTCTCCTCCGCCGTCTCATCTTCCCAACGACAGTGTGCGGTCAGTGTACTCATTATAGCTGAGTTGGTTATACGGGGTGCAGGTGGAGTAGAAATATCGAGAGAAATTTCTGTCCTGGCGGGGATTTGAAGCCGCGACCTCTCGCTTGACAGTCCAGCGTGCGAAACCATTAGACCATTGCGCACCCCCATTAGACTGCAAGGCAATTTGTAGACGCAACAGTGGAGCAATTAATTTGCTGGTCACAGTCACGCGTGGCTGTTGAAATGAATTTGTCGTTAATTGGCTTGTTCATTCTGAGAATTTATATAGGGCCTCTTCAGAGACCTTACTCATATGCCGAGGCTAAGAAAATGAAGTCGCTAACACGTCATACCCATGGCTGCCCCAGGGCTAGCTTAAGGGACTGTTCTTCTTCTCCTCCTACTTATACGCGTGATTATACGTGTGATTGTACGTGTGATTGTACGTGTGATTGTACGTGTGATTGTACGTGTGATTGTACGTGTGATTGTACGTGTGATTGTACTGTACGTGTGATTATAGTGTGCTTATACTACTGATTATACGTGTGGTTATATGTGTGTTTTTACTTGTGATTATACGTGTGATTGTGGTGTCATAATTCGTGCGATTGCACGTGTGATTGTACTTCTGATTGTAAGTGTGATTGTAAGTGTCATTATAGTGTGTTTATAGTCTGATTATGCGCTGTTCAGGTGTTTGGTTCGTTGGCGCCATCTGGCAGCAGAATTACTGACTTCCGTTTGTCCGTCTTTGTCTGAGAGTGTAGCAGACGTCGACCGTTTGCCGCCATTAGAGAAGGTCCGCCTTTTGCGATCAACATCCGGCGGTCAAACCGGATCCGGAAGTGAGTAGACACAGAGAGAGAGAGAGAGAGAGAGAGAGAGAGAGAGAGAGAGACAGACAGACAGACAGACAGACAGACAGACAGACAGACAGGACGGACGGACGGACGGACAGACAGACAGACAGAGAGAGAGAGAGACAGAGAGACAGAGAGACAGAGAGACAGAGAGACAGAGAGAGACAGAGAGACAGAGACAGAGACAGAGACGAGTGTCCGTATATCGAGCGATGATGTCACGATGAACAGCAGCTTCCTCTTCTACGCAAACATTTCGACGTTGACGTTCCCAGGGGCGGCTGCGACCGGGGACCCCCTCATGATGGTCGTCGACTACCTTACCCTCTACCTCACCCCGATCATCATCGTCGTAGGGATTATTGGAAACACCCTTTCCCTGTCCGTCTTCTCCTTCACCCACCTCCAGCGTCTCTCCTCCAGCCTCTACTTGTCAACGCTGTCCGTGGCCGACATCGTGTTCCTGCTGGCACTCCTCGTTATATGGCTGGAGCGGGTCAACTGCACGTTGTTCAGTCGCGATGGGTGGTGCCAGGGGGTGCTGTACGCCACGAAGGTCAGCGGGTTCCTCGCCCCCTGGAACGTCGTCAGCTTCACTGGGGAGCGGTACATCACCGTCTACCACCCTCTCCACAAGGACACGCTGTGCACGAAGCAGAAGGCCCGCATCATCGTCCTTCTTCTCTCCCTCTTCTCTCTGGCCTTCTACACGTACAACGTTTGGACGTACGACGTCGTTCGCTTCGACGGGATGAAACCGTTCTGCGCGCCGCTCCCTCACCACCAGTACCTCATCACGGTCATGAACAGCCTCGACACCGTCTTCTCCTGCCTCGCGCCGTCCGTCCTCATCGTCGCTCTCAACGTCCGCATCATCCGTAAGATCCATCACTACCAGTCGCAGACCTACGACGTCCAAACGAGCATAGCCGCAGCCGCTGCAACCGACGCCCTCCGTCGACGCTCCATCGTCCAGACTTCCGTCTCGGCCAGCGGAAGCATGCATATCAAGTTCGCATCGACGACGAAGAAGATCCAGTCTCACCGGCTCAACGTACTCGCGGTCCCGGCGTCGTACCCCACCGCCCTACCCGCGGGGGCTCTCCAGCCGGTGCCGCCGTCCTCCGCTGACCGGGTGAAGCGACTCTTGCGGGGGCAGACGCAGTACCGTACCGCGCGGATGTTGCTCATTCTGTCCAGCGTAACCGTACTTCTGAACCTCCCAACGCACGTATTCCTCGTTCACTCCTTCGTGGAGGAGTTGGTCTGGGGCGTTGGACGCGGTCCGCAGGTCCAGGGGAAGCTGAAGTGGCAGGAACTCTTCCAGCTCGTCTACTTTCTGAACTTCGCCGTCAATTTCTTCATCTACAGCGCCTGCGGCCGACAGTTCAGGACGGGACTGACGCGGCTCTGCGCCCGGCTGAGGGTCAAAGCACACAAG
Source organism: Aporrectodea caliginosa (assembly GCA_020284085.1). Lineage (NCBI taxonomy): Eukaryota > Metazoa > Annelida > Clitellata > Crassiclitellata > Lumbricidae > Aporrectodea > Aporrectodea caliginosa. The sequence continues at coordinate 135,732 of JACEVL010000589.1, forward strand.
TGCGGCCTTGCCATCTACTACGGGGCGTGCCATAAAAACGTCGCTAGTCACAGACGTAAGACGGAAGGATACAACGTGTGAACACTTAGCAATGACACCAACAGCTGTCGCCAATCTAAGAATCCTTTGCGGTTCCAAATGTATCCGTATCCAACTCCTAGCTTTATAAATACAGATGGAAAAGACGGCTTACGTAAAACGGAAAATGTAGAACCAGGACATGTGTTTCCATTTTTTTAACCTAGTAAGAGGACAATTCTGTCTGGCGGTGAGCTGCCACGTGGGCCACGGTAGCCGAATGGTTGAGCGGTCGCCTTGTAACTCAGAGACTACGGATTCGAACCTCCTCCTCTGAGACGTTTACTATGTAGGGACCTTGAGCAAGAACTTCACTCACAACTGCTCAGCGCCATCGATTGGTGCTTGGTCATTAGATGATCGTGGCGCGCAATAAATGCATAATAACAATAATTCAATTTCACCACGTTGCTAGAGATGTATACACAGCAGAACGAATGGAGCGAGTTCTCTACCTTTGTGATCTCTTCGGTTTGATGATGAAATTAATGCATGAACACAATTCTGTCGAAGAACTAGGCCAAATAAAGCGCAAGTTCTTCTCCTCCCCTCGGCATTCTTGACGGTGGATGAACCCCACGATATTTGCGTTACTTGACTGGTTCCAATTAATCGGACTGCCTACAGCCCAGCAGCAGCGGCAACTCGTATCACGAGTGTTCCCTTTATGCCGCTGCAAAAGACATATCGTTACGTTCTGCATCGACCATAATTTCGACCTCTCACGATTTATTCAAATGGAAGTCACCGCCGACCTTCGCTGCTCCTGAACCACTCGGGTGAAGCCGGGAAGTGTCTGCCTGTAATGTCTCATCAAGACCGTAATGGATTGACATGCCTCTGATGATATTTTATCGCTCCGATTGCTGTTTTTCAGCCGATCTGTGCCAGAATTGCCATCTAAAGACGAGATATATTTAGGTTTATTTTTAGAGGAATTTCGTCGCGAATGTATATCTGCTGGTCAGATGACAGAATAACTGTCGACAAGGATTAATTATTTACTGATAATGAAACTTGAAGACGTGTTTGCTGAACGAAGTGTTGACAACCTTTGACGTGTGACTGTTGCAGGAATACATAGCTGCTACAGTAATTGTTTGATTCTCCATTGTCTCTGTGTTAAGATGTTTCATACATGACTCATGCATAATACATAAAGTGGATTTTGTTATTTTCGGTACATTATGTACGCATAGAGCCATGAAGACGATAGTGAAATACACAAATGCTTAAGTGTATATGAAAGATTTGCGTGTTTTTCCAAACAGATGTGTACGTACTTGCGATGCAATGTAGCAAAACAGTTCCGTAGTGCCACTTTGGCACTTCCCAAAAGTGCTGTTTGCATGGCAACAAGAAAATAACTCATCCACTAAACTACCACTTTAGGTAACTAGAAAATGTTTGTCTGGCTGCTAGCAAAACACGTGTATTTATGGGAAGATTGTTCTTAGAAGAAAGTCGGTTTGTGTTGATTACTATGGCTTCAATTCTCAATGAAATGCACCAAATGTCCAACCCGTGCTCTAAATCTCGTCTTTTCTATGGCTGCTGCAACACGAATGACCAGCCACCATAATCGCAGGCTTGGCCATGTATAATACTGCTCAATTCCAACCTGAACCAACCCGCATCTTTTGTTCTGTCTTCAATAAAAGCCTGCAGTGAGCCAGCTTCATGCCACGACTGATGAGTCTTTTGGGCTTTCGCGAAAAGCGGATTGTGCGGATCACAATGATTACGACATCATCTGACTACCATGATACACAGCTGATTAAACATCCGCAGTCTGCCTTATCGAAGAATAAACGGTACGTCACGCTGCAGACGTCAGACGCTAATCTTAGTCTCTTTCGCAGAACAGGTTTGAGGCTTTGAGCAATGGACGACGGATATTTTTTAATTCAGACGTCTATGCTTTCAGCTCCAAGTGAATAGTTTACTGCCAGGAAATTATTTTTCGCGCTTTACTTAGCGCCGCGGGAGATAGCACGCGATTTCTTTGCGTGCTATTTGACTGACGAGTCTGTTTTTGCCAGTTTTCGTATGAAATGTTAAATGGACATACAAATAGAGAGGAAAAATAAAAACATAAAAAACGTAGGATACGGTTTTACAGCACAGGCCTACTTTTCCAAGGCTGTATAGCGTATAGAGTGTAACTGTATTGTAGGTTATTGAGACTGGAGTTATAGCCAGGAATGGAGAGAGGCCGCATAGGCCTATTTAAGCTTTCAGGACCAATCTGAAATGAATTTGAGGCAGGTTGTGAAAGAAGGATACACGGAGCGATAAAGTAGTAGGCTACCTGCGTGTGTCTGATGATAAATAGTTAAATACAATGTACAACCGTGTCTGGTCTGCTTGTACATGCAATTGTACATGCACAAGTTATCTGATGCAATTGAACTGTATCTGATACAATACAACAGAACTGCATTTGATACAACACAATACACTGTATCTGATACAGCACAATAGAACTGTATTTGATAGACTACAATACAACTGTATCTTATACAATAGAATACAAGTGTATCTGGTGCAATAGAACGCCCTTCATATTCCCCATCCCAAATGGAATAATGTGCACATGACAATACATCACTAGGGCTAGGCAATCACGAGCGTAGGGTTTGCTCGAGGCACATGAAAGTGATGGACACTCGCGGAGACTCGTACCCATATATCTCTGCGTTACATGACGAGCGCACTAACCAATCGGCTGCACCGCCGTAAAGCAAGATTACATTTAAACAGAGAGAATGCGACAAATCGTGAAGCGAGGATATCTCGTGAAGCAGGGCATATATCGTGCTATACTCGCACTGGGATCGCCTCTAATTGGTGTGCACTGCGAGAGGCGCTATATAAATTTATAACCACAATACAATGTATTATTAAGGGTGTCTGGGAAAGAGAGATAGAGCGGGGTGAGGGCAGCGGTGCGAAAGGGGTTAATCCGAAAACAGACGAGCAAGGCATGCAACAGTACGAAATCTTGCGCCTGGAAGAGAGGAAATTTCGTTGACACAAGACGGAAAACCGGAGGGAAGGCGGTGGCAGAACTGGAGAAACTGTCAACACAAAGATATCGAGCAGGACAGGGAAATTGGAATCGATGGAAGAATACAAAGCGAGTAAACAGAAATGGCCGTCCATAACTGGCGCACGTAAGAGTGGCCAGGGATGGGCAGTAATTGAAACTACGTAATTTGTATTTTGCAATCTGTTATTTAATTACATTTTCCCATGTATTTTGTAATTCGAAAATAACAGTAACGAAAAATCTTTATTTTCGTTAATACAAAAAATAAAAATAGGAAGTGCAATATGGACGATTCGACATAAATGAGAACGAAAAATCAATTATGCAATTTGTCAGTTACTTTGGAAACTCGTGTATACATGAAGCTGAATAAACCCATGCTTCAAAGACTTTGCCCTGAGCAAATTGTGAAACAGCGGGTTAATACGCACAATTTTGCTTATAGCCTTAATTATTGTAACTAAGTAGTAACTAAAATTAACTAAAATAAAATTCATTAACTATAACTATAACTATAACTAAAAATAATACTAACTATAACTATAACTATAACTAAAATAAAAAACAATTAACTATAACTGTAACTATAACTAAAATAAAATCTGTAAGGAAAATCACACTGGCAATCTCTTATTTAATTACATTTTTCCCATGTATTTTGTAATTTGAAATCCAGTTTCATGCCCAAAGTAATTAGTAGTTCAATTACATTTTTCCGAGCAATTTGTCCTTCCCTGAAAGTGGGCTATCCCTTCCTCCCCTTTACCGCATTACCCACCTCGTATACCCTTGCGGATATCCGCAATCTGACGGAATATCAGGGATTAGATTAGACCACATTGTGGGCTAACTGTGCTGCTGGGGGGTCATTTTTTATACTGCACGTCCCTCCTGCAAAGGAACTCTAGTAAGATACAACGCACTACAGACTGCACTGAATGTAATATTTATAGCACAGGCCGTACTAATACGAATACGTGCTGGATTTATATGCGGGCGTCCGAATTGGGCATAAGCCATTCAATTTGTCCGCATTTGGACGGCCCCTCTTCCTCCGTTGTACGTTTTGGACGACCCCTACAACAGCGAAAAGAAACCACAAAATGGCGCATCTCAACGCAGGACTTCTTTTCGGATCGAATTTCCAGGGCTCGTATAGCTCTCTTAAAAATATCGGAAGACTCCAATAACTCTTTTCTTCCTTTGGTCTTAAATAGCCTCCAGCCAGTCGCTTTCAGCCAGTCTTCCTCGCAACCAGAGCACGAGACACGCCGACTAACGGCGCCATTGTTGGCAAAGAACCGTCCTTCTCGTCGGACAATCGCGTTTTCTTCTCGATAGTAACATCAGACGACGTCAGCTGATGCCTGACGTGAGATAACTCCCACACGAGGCGAGTTTCTTCTCGCCGTCGCGCGAGGCGCCGCTGCCTTTTTACTAGAAGGTTTCACGTCTGTGCGGCCTCTAGAAGATCCATACTCCGCGTAGCCTCGAACGCTGAAAAAAATGGCGGATCTGAAGAACGCTATCGATCGAGGTCGGAGATGCTTTTAATGCGGCTAGAAATGTATATGCACGTTGATTGATTGCCGATGGTCGTTGGTGTCATGCTGACGATTAATCTTGCATGACTACTCGCGCAATAACTTGTCAAAACACGCAGGGGAATTACTTAGACGTTGATGACAGACAAGAGACATATTGCAGGAGGATGTTCCAGACCACACCGAACATCATTCGCACAGAAAGAAAAGATAAAGGCGTGGGGAAAGACGTTTAATCGCTCAGTCTATATTGATCCGCATATTGTGTTACATAGAAAGTTGCAGACAAACTGGACAAAGTTTATTACCCTAGGGCTTCTATAGGCGCACCCTCCGTGTATGTCTGTCTGTCTGTATAATATTATGTCTTCTGTCTGAAACTTTGTTGTCTATGTAGCCTACTGCTTTAATGTGTCCCAAGAATAAATTTCTGTGCAGATCAATTGTGCACTACAATTTCAGTATTGAGGCGTTTCTTTCAGGTATAATCTTTATCTCCTATTTCTTATCCTTCAGTTCATCGTTCATGCCTTTGTCTGATCTGTTTGTCTCCTGTGGCCACGGACAAAGAAGACGCACTAAGGCAAACATCCAAGCGTGTGCACGCGTACTTTCAGTGTGTCTGTTGCCGGTCATGAAGTGGGGAACCGAAGTCTGTATTCGAGTCTTCGTTTGAAAATCACCCGTTCAATCATGGCATCGAATTTGGAAGCAAAACAGAATCGGTGAAGTGACAAAATATGCAACTGTTCGAGTCGAAAATCGGAGAAAATTTACGCAAATCGACGTTGGCGTCTGAAATTAAAGATGGCACACACGTCGTCAACAGGAATGACGCCATGCATGTTAGATTAATGGTGGCTCTAGTAAACAATAATCAGAGGTTGTTTTGGAGCTTCCGGTGATTCCATAATATAGACAAAATTGATGACAACAAGAGTTTAGTAGTGACGTACATCCTATTAGCCTGATAATATGGCTGCAGTTTATATGATACTTTATGATGCCACAGGTAACATAATAGCGGTCTGAGAATTATTTCTGGTGTACTCGGGCTGGTTTCGTGTTTGCGATAGCTAGACGGTTGACGACCAAAGTGTAGCAAAATGCGTGGGAAAATTGATCTTTAATAGACGGTAGTTTCACAGGAGGAAAGACGTGTGGGCTGGATAAAAATGTCTGGGAATATTTTAAGAAGGCATAGGGTAGACTAGTAAAAGTAGTATGTGATGCAGTACGATACAATACAACTATAGGCCTACGCCTATTTGATATTGCTCTCCTGACAAAGGTCAGAAGTGCACACACAGCCATAGGCTACGACAGAACATCGATGGTGCTGAACAATTTTGTGATTGAAGGACTTGCTCAAGTCACTATACACAGTAACCGCCTGAGGAAAAACGTGTCCGCGTTGCTGGATAAAAATGTCTGATGATAATATAATAATAATGCATAATAATAATAATAATTATAATAATTAGTAGTAGGCCTAATATGTTTTTAATGAAGCGCCTGACAAATGCATGCGCTGTACATCTACATGTTATGACAATTAAACAATTCACACGAACACAAATGACAGAAGACATAACTCTTAACTACTAACAGAATAGACAGCCTGCAATACACGGCGCTAATAGCAGCCTACAAAGCATGTCCGCCTAGGCTCGAACCTCTCGCTCTCTATGCCAGTGTATTATCCAATGCGCTATCGGACCCCTTTGCTAGCACTGGCTAATACTGCCTGCATCACCAAAGACACTTGTTCGCATCGTGGTGCTGATGTCTGTCATTTCCCGGATAATGCGATATTTTTCGCCAACGATGAATTGACGCCTTGGACATGCTATAATTATCATAAAGCCGTTATTTTTCTTTAACGCTGCTTCTTCTGCACCTTACTCTGATCATGAAAGCGTTAAAAGCTTCGAATCCCTCGCCGCTTTGTAGATAAACCTCACAGCACTTAGACTAAAAGTCCTGTTGCATTAGCACATAACACAAAATTATTTAAAACGGACTCGTCACACCTGATACGCAGACAGCTGCTGTTTCAACGTAGACTATACGCTATATAAATGGCCATATACATACATACATACATACGTAGGCTATACGCTATGCACTCTATAATGGCCGCAGTGTTTCACGTCTCTTCTTGATGATTATTATGTTACTTACTTTTGCGTTGTCGCTTTTAACCGCGCGGTAGTCTTGTTTATGTTCCAAGTCGTAACGTCATAATTTCTAAGTACTGTTTTATGCTAAACGCGGGGCATCGGCTTATTCACGAGCGCTGCGTCGTGTAAGAGGGGTTGTCCGGAGATAGGGGTTACCAAGTGGAGGTTGCCAGAAGACCAGGCAGAGGGACTCCAGGGGGAGAAGGAGACAACGGATCTGTGTGTCGTGTTTGGGATGAGAGAAATTGTTTGCGCCACATGGGAAGGCGGTGGAGTGGATGGATCATCGCCGCTTAAAGGAACTGGAGTAGCGTTTAGTGGATGCATCAGGGTAGCGTTTATTCTGGAAGGCACCGTGTCTGTGATTCGACAGGCCGTATACCGGGTCCCGTGTTTGCAACCCTGTACAATTTTTCGATAACAACCTCACCTTACCTTGCCTACCGAATCTCTCTCTACCTCTGTTTACCATAGGCCTACATTATATATCCTGAGGGAGAAGGAGACGCATGAGGCAACAGAGGATTTGCCAGAAGGGGCGTTTGGCCGAACTAGCGCGCAGACGTTTTACGCTCAAATACATTGCCCTTACATTACCATAACATTGACGACCTTGCCTTACAATTTACATTATCTGCCTCTTTCCTTGCCCCATTAAACATTTCTTCGCCCGCCCCCGCTTTAGTACTCATCTTAAGCTGTCAACCTTTCAGGACAGTCTAAGCTTTCGTCGCGTTTTCCCCTAAAGCGTTTGCAGCACATCTTGCAGCGCCCCAAGCGGTCGGCGTTGAAGATATATCAACATTCATCACATAATTACTCGCCGCTGTTGGCGCTAGTGATCGATCATTTTGCAGGTATAGGATTTAATTCCATGCGCTAAGACTCGTGCCTCATGAGAAGAGAGTGGCTGTTGATGCGAACGTGTATGTATTGAAAACGACACGTAAAGTCGATATCTTCAGCTGTTCCCAGTCCGTGCATTATACAAGACGCGGCTTTAAATGAATAGAAGTTTGACGTCGTATATTTCAAAAGACGTCCGCAAAGAGGGAAAACGTAGCCCAGATGTGGTCATATACGGACAAAGGGAGCGTAGGCGTTTACCTGTGTGAACATAGGCGAAAATCTATACATAACTTTGGGGGGACAGAGTACCTACGAGGGCCGGATTTTTTGGGGGGGGGGGGGGGGACAGAAGGGCTTAAGTCAAAACTTTGGGGACAGTCCCCCTCTGCCCTCCCCATGATTTACGCCACTGTGCACATGTGTGAACACTACCTCGCGAATAATAGCCTATGAGATAAAATTGGTTAGCAAAGAAAACTTCTCAATTTTGCAAATGGCAATGTCTTTCATAATCCGTAGCAACGGGCAGCGACTGGATATCTTGGGGCATCTCCACCTGAAAAGAATTTTCCTAAACTATAGATATTCTGTGCAGTAGAGGACAGTGGCGTCTACCAATGGGGGTGGGGTGCTGGGAGAACGACCTCCCCTACGGTTGCAGAAGTGGGGGATTAACGTATATTAATTTACAGTTCTGAGTTACCTATGAGTCTCATATAGGCCTATTAGTCGGCCAGAGTGGGAGATTTATTCTCCCATTCCACGTGGAGGGCGGTGGGTGGGTGGGTGTGGGTGGGTAGACGGCCACTGATGGTGGATGTTATAAATCACTGTATCCTTCTGGTGCCTGCCAGCGTTCTATCACCGGCGTTAAGCACCGGCGTTAAGCGCCATCTTTGTAGTGTTTTATTCCGCTCTCAGCCCTGGAGTTGGACCATTCTACGATAACCGTTTGCACCGCTTTGCACCTTAACAACAAGCTGTCTCCTCCGTCCAACCCTCCGCCGGATCCTGACCTTGAACTTGAACTGATCCAGCTACCAGGTTCTTGAGAACGACTGTGCTTCATATAGCGCCATCATCGCAATCGTAATCTCCAAACTTCTAAAGCGCCACTCGAAAGCCAAGCGCAGGGCACCAGCTTATTCACGAGCGCATCATCTACGTAGGTCTCCCAAGGCAGATTTTTCGTTGCACCAATATATTTCGGAGGTTTACGTTACCATAAATACTTATGTAATATTTGTCCACGTCTGTACCGTCTTTGAATGAAGCTGGATTTAAAAACGGCTCAATATCCGATCAACTAGTGCTATCATTGCGTTGCCAGTGTCACAGTTGATCGGATATTGAGCCGTTTTTAAATCCAGCTTCATTCAAAGACGGTACAGACGTGGACAAATATTACATAAGTATTTATGGTAACGAAATACGTTTTCCCGGATGGGAGACCATCCAGGAATCGGCAGCAACATTGTAACCGCTCTTGAGCGACTTGAAATAGCTTCTATCAAGCGGCTGCATCTTGTGGGTGGAGTGCGGTGGAAGAGTGAGAAGATGCAGACCATTCTCACGTGAAAAAGTGATAGCGCTCAGAGTCTTGTGGCTGTGATGACCATCAAGTATTATAATTTGCGGATTGTCTGTGGATGCACGAGTGAAACCGACAAAATGCTGAAGCCATTTAATGAATAGCTCTGAATCTGTCCATCCGCTTGTACTTGTGTATCCCACAGATTGTGGTGGTGCACCATTGAGCAGAGCTGGAATCATCCTTTTTCGTGGATAGATGAACATTGGTGGCAAAAATGCACCAATCGCACTCATTGCGCATATCACTGTAACGGTTGCGCCTCGCTCGCCACTTGTCACTTTACCAACGGTTCTCTGCCCCTTAGTAGCGATGATTTTCCCTGGACGTTGCACGTTGGTGATTCCAGTTTCATCCATGTTCCAGATTCTTGATGGTGTGCATGGAACATCAACAAGTAGTTGCCTGTAGACGTCAAAGAATTGCTTGACTTTAGGTCTGTTGAAAGCCACTGCACGCGATAGATTTGTTCCCTGTGGCGCACGTATTGAAAGATCTGGATATCTTGAGAAGAACCCAGAGAGCCAGTCCTTCCCAGCCATCTGACTTTTCCTACAGAACCTATGATTGATGCCTGCTGCCTCGGCCATGTCAAAAGCAAGACGTCTGACATCTCTTGGAGTGAGACCGTACAAAGCCTTTTCCATATATTTTATATGATTGCAAAGTTCAGATTCAAGGGCAACAGATAGTACTGGCGTATGGCATCCCAACTTCAACACACCTGGCATCGTGGTATGGTGGTCACGATGTCGGCGCAAGGTTCGCGCGGGTATGCCCATCTCCCTACTCGCTTGAATGAGAGGCATGCCCTGACTAAGGGCTTCCAATGCTGTAGCAAGTCTCTCTTCACCATACTCTCCTCTTTCCGACTTTCGCTTGTAGACACGTACCATGATGTAATCTAAAAACAATTCATTGCAGACTCATTTACCATACCCTACCAAAACGATTATCACAATAGCAAGCAAGCGAACAAGAATTTAGCAACAAGCCTACTTTACACGTGGGTCGTTGCGGGGTAAAACGCCCACCATGGGCGTTTCACCCCATATAGAGGGTGGGCGTGTTACCCCAAAACCCCCGATTTATCGAAAATATTTACAGTGTCGTTATCCTGCAATATCGCTAATACATCAAGATATAATTGAAAACGTCGTTGCGAGCTCTGTCTGTCTGCCCATAACTATATCGAATCGCATACCACTTGCTTTCGCAAATCGTCAAACTGTGAGGTCACAACATTTAGCAAAAGTGTCCAAATAATTAAGAAATGAAATATTTTCACTTACCGCGAAACGAAATACACAAACTCGATATCAGAAGGTAACTTCAGATGGCGCCAGCATATTATGTATAATTTTATAGCGCTTAAATACTGCAGAGGCTCTACGAAGGCCCTAGGCGTTTCACCCCACCTAGGCCTTTTGCCCCACTCCACCCTAATCATTTTCATTATGATAAAACGTCGTTAAAAAGAAACTAAGAAAGTCATTTTTGACCCTTTCAGTTCGCCCTTTCCATTTTCTCTCAACATGTATGCTATTGACAGTGGCGGCTCTACAGGGGGGGGGCAGGGGGCACTTGCCCCCCCCCCAACTGAGGTTGTGGCCCCCCAGTGGCCCCCCCAAATTTTATTCCAAAATATTATGAAATATGGTATCATTTAATTTTGATATTTTCAAAGGTAGGCCTATGACTTAGTTGCTTAAGCATGATGCATGATGAAATCCGATGTCATTTTATTCATGGGTGTTTTCACATACACGACCTTAGAGTCTTAATTATTTTCTTGTCGTATAAGCTACTTCCTGCTATCCATCACTGACTCCATATATGCGCAAGCATATTGAGTACAGGGTAGCTGCCCTGGTATGGCGACATCACCAGCTAAGGCTCGCCCAATTTACCTCCGAGAGCAATGCTGTCTGACTTCGGGTATCCATGCAAGGACATCATCCCCATTGCTTTACGGAAAATGGAGTTTTCTTGGTTTTGTTCGCTCATACTGCAACTATGAAGAATCGAGCCTTTTCAGTGTAGGTCCAGTGGTTTGGAACGCCCTTCCTTTAGACCTACGCCTACACACTGAGACTCTATCTGAATCCTTCCTCAACAAACTTAAAACTGTACTACCCAAACAGTGTGTTCATAAAATGCCCAGGCGCTTTTCGGGCTCGGCTGCAGATAAAACTCTGGGCATCGTTCTGAAGTGGATCCCACAGACTGCATATGGGCAACTTGTCTACATCCAGTTATTATAATCATTCCGAACTAAATTGACAATTCTCTGACCATTTGCTTAGCCTACTATTATTATTGGTATACAATCTTTAACGCCAAAACACAGGTCTTTTCTGATATTAGACAGTCTGATATTCGTTTCAGAGAGCAGTTTATCAATGCTGTTAGTCGAATATATGTGTTCGTGCAGAGTCGATTATCATGGGTGCCTTTGTGGAACAGTTCGACTCTAGGCATGACAGTCTTAATAAAACTTGCACTTAATTAAAAGTGTATGTATTGTTTGTAGTTTATAGGTTTTACTTTTAACAAAGCGAGTCTGTTTCCAAGTGTGTCTTAACTTGAGGCTGTTGATTAAACAATTCATGTATAGCTCCAATACAGTTCTCTTGTCACCATTCTCACTTTTGACGAAAATAGACTGGCCCCTCCATCTGTTTCCCCGGCCCCTCCGTGGCCCCCCTGTTGCAAAAGTCTAGAGCCGCCACTGGCTATTGAAACAAATTATCGATGTTTTATTTAGAACAAGGTTTAACGTCGTCATATGACATCAAAGGCCGTTGACGACAATTTAAAACATATAGGCCTACAGTGCAGTTAAATGAATTCATAGCGTCCAAAAGACACCATTTAAGACTGTGCAAACATAACCTTGAAATGTTATTAGTGTTCATTGTTTAACGACATAAAAAAAACTACAATTCATAAATATACAATTTGATACATGCAATTTGGTATTTGATGCAAATGCAACAATATTTAGCAGCAATTGTCGTATACAAGAAATGTTTCTTAAAAGTAATTCTTGATCACCATTCCTAATGCACATTTACTTCTTAATCTATTTATTTCAATAACATTTAGGCTATTTTACAAATTTAAATGAAACGAAAGTTTAACATGAAGTTCTTATTCCACTTTTGAATTTTTAAGAAGTCATCAATCAGTAAAATCAAGCATTATTAAAGGAATATATTCAAACAGTGAATATGACAATTCTTTATAGTTTATTATGCTACTACGTTGATAATAAAAGAGAACCGAAACTTCATCTGAGATTTTTCAATCTATTACTTTTAATGTTCTTAATACAGTTTGCTTGATTGATATTTGTCACACATGCAAGTAAAACATGAAGTTTGTAATATTTTGGTACATTTTACGGAAGTATTTAATAATTTCAATCACACAATATTATCAGAATATATGCAAATAGTTAGAACAGGACTCTAACATATCACACATAACACAGCATGTATATATAATAGCACATCCAACAAAAGTTTACAAACTATCATAACCATAGAACGAAGTTCATAAGAAACATCATATCATATTAATTATGATTATGACATTTGATGCTATCAAACAAACACTTAGCATCAGTTTTGACACATAAGTGTAAACGTAAAATCGTTTTTTTTTATTACAGATTTCAGCATATTTGACAACTTTGTTCTGAAAAGAGATTCATAATCTCCTTTGTCTAAAATTTTTTAAATCTTTGAGGACAAATTATAATGTTATCAACCGGAACATGAGATTCTTAACACATATAATCAATGAGACAATTTAACAATATTACATAAAGAATAACACATATTAAAAAATAAAACAAGACTTTCCTAGCCTATACCATAATGTGCATTTAATTAATTGATTTCATATACAAATGAAACTCTTGCACGAGCTTACAAACGATAACATTTATACAACGTTTCCTTTATAAATAAGACTTATAAGCCTATAAACCTCACTTTGTATGCAACCTACATCAAGCAAATTCTTAGTGTTAAAATCTACTTTATATAAGACACATACATCTCTTAATATGTTAGAAATATTTTCTTTTCTACAAGTTAATAATAAATGGTTTATGTTTTCTGGAACTTTACATAAAGTACAAAGACCACTTTCATGCTTCTTCATAAGAAGAAGTCTTTCATTTAGATTTACTTTTCCTAATCTTAATCTTGAAATCTGAACCTCCTTCTTTCTTTTAAAGTCAACAAATTTGATGTTTGTGTCCACCACAGGACATATTAACTTATAATGTTGACCCTTAGGATCACTATCATATTTCTTCTGCCATTCGTTAACTACATGCGATTTTATAATTGAAAAGACTTCTTGCAATTCTAGATAATTTGTTGAATTAATAATAGGCAAACTGAGTGATTGCTTTGCTAAAGCATCAACCTTTTCATTACCTAATATATTTACATGACTAGGGATCCAAATCAAATGTACTTTGCTTATCTTAATTTTATTAAATGCTTGTAATGTTTCTTGTAAAAGGTTTGGTCTGGAGCTTGACAAGGAATTTCTAAAAGACATAAGAACACTTAAGGAGTCAGAAAAAATAGCAAAATGTTTAAGTTCTTGGTTTTCATTCTCTGATATCCAACAAAAGACTTCCTTAATAGCAGTTAATTCGGCGGCATATATACTAGAGCTAGACGGATTTGCTTATCTAAATTTAGGATAGGAATTGTGTAAGCAGCAGCGACCAAATCTCCAGCTTTAGAACCATCAGTGTATATTATATGCGTGTATGTTTGGTATCTGCTCATGTGATCCAAGGAGATTAGACGGAGAAGTTCAGGATTGTCATTTTTCTTACTTATTGATTTGTGAAGACTGATATCGACTTCAATGTTATTATTTAGCCAAATTATCGTTGAAACGAATTTGGAGTTTATATAGTGCATGGGAGCTCCGCTTTAAAGGTGTCTAAAGACAGCCCAACATTTAGCCTACCATTATTATTTAGCGACACCTTGCGGCTGCACAGACCGTTAACGTTGACCTCAGCTTAGGTTAAAATAAGTGGAATCAGTGGCGTAACTAGGGGTTCGTGCGCCCGGGGGCAAGAATTTCCTGAAAATTTTTTCTAACTTCCGCCAAAATTTCTGATGACCTTTTTTTTTGCTTTTTCCCTCTGTTTTTCAACAAGAAACTTGTCAAATATCATTTTGCGCCCCCTTTGCCCGTGCGCCCCCAGACTCACGTACAAAAAGTTACTTTTTTTACTATTTTTCTATATTTTTACCTGATTTCTTTAACAAAAACACATTTTCAGACCTAATTTTGCGCCCCCCTGTCCTGCGGCCTGGGGGCGGCCGCCCCCTGCCCCCCTCGTTACGCCACTGAGTGGAATATCGTATACATTATTGATAAAGACGTCGGACTCAAACATTTTAACGAGATTTTATGACATCGAAGGCCGTTGACGTGAAAAGGATTTTGTACAGTAGCGGTGAGTAGCCTACTGTTTGACCCTACTACTCGATCATTTATGTCACTCATGTCCATTACCCGTGCTATATAACTCCTCTAACGGTCATTCACGACACTGCACCACAACTCTGGAACGACCTTCTGCTGAATTCCGCAAAAATCTTCGTTCCTGTACACGGTACCCATCTCGTCTTTCCCTCGAGGTTTCACATTCAAAACTAAAGTCCCACCTTTCAAGAAATTTTAAACTGATCCATTTACCTCACCCTTCACATTTTCTGTCAACGTAAGGCTAACATATAGCCTAACCTACCGTGACCGCTTTTCCCTGCCGGCATGCCCACATGGAACCCGTACGGGACCCATATTCCCATATGAGACCCGTTAAGAGACGATATGGGTCTCATCCAGTGCTTTTTTCAGCCGGAGCGGTCCGGAACGGCGTTCCGGTACCTTTTTCCAGCCATTAAAAAATAATTTAGTTAATTTAAATTTTTAATAAAAAATTATATAAAATTATTTATATACTTTAATTTAATGTAGGCCTACGTGATTTCAGTGTTTATTGATACTGATAGGCCTATACATTAAACAGAAATATTAGCATAAAATATGCCCCTATGATTGTTCTGAATTTGTTGAGTTCCGGAACCTTTTTTTCTAGAAAAAAAAGCGCTGGACTCTCATCAATGTCCATGCATACCTCTCTTTCTGGCCTTCTGGCAACCGGAATTTTTGGTCTCGGTTGGTAAGTTGGACAACTCTTCTGACTTGATGCAGCGGTCGCAAATAACCTGATAATCTGCGTTTTGCTGTAAGTAGTGCTTCAGAAATTCCGAGATTATGATAATGTTATAGCATAATAGAGCATTGCATTTTAGTAACTAATGCGTGGTCGCTTAACTTGCTGTACACGTTCCTGTCACAGGAGGTGGGACAATGGCAAGTTGGCAACCCACTGGCACGAAGAGCAGAAGATCAGCATGGACGTGGGATCGCTTCCCGCTGCCCTCCAAAGGTCGACTCAGCCTCTCATTCGCCAGATGGCGTTGGTAAAATAACAACATGTTTATTTGGTAACCAGCTCAGTACATGTCGTAATCACATAATGTTTTTACAAGACTTAGTTTTGTCGGTTTACTGTAGGCTACACAGGAGACCCAAAAGTGGCCGAAGGTCTCGCTATAGCCAGTAGAACGTGATTAACGTTTTGCATGGCTGCAAAACCAGTTAAATTCGACTCCTGTAATAACTTGTGATCATCCGTTCATACTACGAATTGTAATCCTACTGCGGTGTGTCAGTTTCAATAATAAACAAAAATTATTATTATTCTGATTAGACGGTGAACGAAGACAGTGTACTTAAGTTTATTCCGAGCATGCTCTGAGTGTGCGTTGAACAGCCCAGCGAAGCATTTCCTGTCTCCTTAGTCAATAACGGGTGTTGTAGTGTAATTTATTACTCAAAAATAAATATTGCATTTCTAAACAACTAAAAACAGTAACCGGTCGTTTAAAATCTGCTGATTTTTATTTAAAATTCCGTAGGAGTGGTGTTAAATTCTCCCTCTGAACGATGACCGGCGAAGAAAACAAATCTTGGAGGCACAAAATCATTCAGGACTTGCAAACAAGAAACAAACGCGAATGCGAAACATTTGCGCTGTTGATCAGTTCCCGTAAGTCTCTTTCGGTAAACATTTAGA
The DNA here is from genome assembly GCA_020284085.1 of Aporrectodea caliginosa. Classification (NCBI taxonomy): domain Eukaryota; kingdom Metazoa; phylum Annelida; class Clitellata; order Crassiclitellata; family Lumbricidae; genus Aporrectodea; species Aporrectodea caliginosa. Next base: position 152,221 of record JACEVL010000589.1, read on the forward strand.
ATCGGGGTCCAGGCTTCCAGCCTCATTTGTGGTTACTGGACGTCCGAATTTCGTGATGTTATGAAATAGAAAAGTAATTCATCGACAGCACAATAACTGTATTAGTCAATCGGGACTTTCTTTATATATTTTTTAAATTTATATCGCGCCAGTGCGTAATGAAATGTATCCCCCAGTTGATGGCGCTGAATGATGAGGTTATTTTAAGTGTGTCCGATGACATGACTAATGACTGTGCACATGAAACAGTATAAGTAGCCTCGAACCTACGAACCCCTTGTTACTGGAGGTGAACTAAACCACTTGGCTCTCACTGTATGAACCAGTGTAGTACAAAATTTATTGGTGCTCAGCCTTGCAGATCCCTACCTCCCACTTTGTTCAGGTGCCTTCGACACGTTGGCCACCATTTTCTAAAAAATATTGCCACTGGCCTGCCATTTAAAAAGGTTTGACACGCCTGATTTAGTCCTTCCCATACAGGTCTGCGTATCAGGCAATGCAGCTTCTCCATTTGTTCCTGTGACTCTGTCCATCGGGACTTTGTCTTCCAGCCTCCTCCCATGACATCCCCAAGCACCTCAAGTCGTCTGTGATGGTCTCTGGCCAGTTCTTCCGTGCCCTTCCCTTTCTTCTTTGTTCTTCATGGATCCAGATCATTACTTATTATTTGGCTGAGTCGGTTTTTTAAAGGGAAAATTAGAAGAAGACCACGGATGTATTAGATTTCATTGTTGTGCGTTGCCTGTTTCGTCTTTGAAGACAACCGACTCCTCGAGAGTTCCGAGACGTATCGTAGTCGCAACAACCGACTTCAAGTCGATGTCGAGAAACTGAAGACGGAAAATGAAGAACTGCGGCTGAAACTGCTGTCTGGTGGCGGGTAGGTCTACACAGTTTCCTCACCACATACAAGGTAAGGTAAATTAGAGTACGGTAAGGACGTTGCAATATAAGGTATACTAAGGTGTATATGTATCCAAACACTTGCAATGGTTGATACATAGCAGTACATGCACACATACATAATGGTACATACATGTACACATACATATACACACATATATGCCTATGCACCTATTTACATGCATACATAAACATGTATCGATATGCATCTTTAGCCTGATTTCTGTTGTCGTTTTTTTGTAGGGGTGGCGGAGGGGGAGGTGGTGGAAATGACCGAGGGGAGAAGACTCAGATGTTGGAACAGAAGGTCTACAAACTCCAGGACGAACTGACGGAACTGCATCGGAAGAAGGGCGAGGTAGAAGCTGTTTGTTGTCTTATCTTTTATGATCAAGGTCATTGCCACTTTTATGGTCAACGTCATTGTCATATCTTTTATGGTCAAGGTCGTTGTCATATCTTTTATGGTCACGGTCATTGTCATATCTTTTATGGTCAAAGTTGTTGTCATATCTTTTGACGTATTTAGAACAGTCACTGGTCACTGTGGTCAGTAGCCAGACATTACTGTGCACCTTTGATGTATTTGAACAATCACTGGTCAGTGTGGCCTATAGCTAGACATCCATATGTCCTGTTGACGTATTTAGACAATACTGCTGTCTGACTGAAGACAACAGTAAGTATGCTTTGACACCAGACAATTTATGCATAAATGTATACAAAACACTCTAGTTTCTGCTGCTTGCAGATATTGATACTATGCGTGGTGTGTCTCATTTCTATGTCTTGACTCAAATCTGACCTGTCTTGTCATTGCATCAGCAGCAATCTGTCTGTAAGTAAAACTGAAACCTGTTTTTCGTAGAAACCTTGTTAGGTTTTCGTCGTAAGTATATTTATATTCGTTGCTGTTTTTCTTTTGTAGAATGCCCAACAGTTAATTGATCTCAGTAACAGTCTCAAAGAAAAAGAGAAACAATCGGTCGCTGCAGATAATAGGTACGTACTCACAGGATTTACGTACATACCCGAACTAACTAGGTATATACTCTGAGGTACTAGGTATGCACCCACAAGCATTGGATGTGTACCAAGAGTGACTAGGTATGTACCTACAGAAAACAGGTAAGTATGTACATATGATCTTGGTACGTACCTGTACTAACTAGGCATTTACCCTTAGGTACTAGATATGTACTCACAGAAAATAGGTATGAACGTGCAGGAACTCAGTACCTACCCAGTACTACCCAGAACCACAAAGGAAATGGGTATATACCCATAGATACTAAGTATATACCTGCAGAAGCTAGGTTATATACCCATAAGATACTAGGTATGCACCCACAGAAACTAGCTGGGTACCCACAGGAACTTAGATATATACTTGCATAAATTAGGTAGATACCAAAAGAAATTGGTATCATAACAATCAACTTAACTTTCTTCATCATCTAAACTTTCTTTATCTCAGCTTTCTTCATCATCTCAACTAACTTCGTCATCTTAACTTTCTTCTTCATCTCAACTTTCTTCATCATCTCAACTAACTTCGTATCATCTTAACTTTCTTCTTCATCTCAACTTTCTTCATCATCTCAACTTTCTTCATCATCTAACCTTTCTTCATCATCTCAACTTTCTTCATCATCTAAACTTTCTTCATCATCTAAACTTTCTTCATCATCTCAACTTTCTTCATCATCTCAAGTTCTCAACTTTCTTCATCATCGTCATCATCATCACTAAATTCACCGTAATTGTCGTAAATTGTAATTTGTAATCGTAATTTGAATTTAGATAGTATTGCTCCATTCGCATTTTGACTTGACAGAATGAAGTCCTGTGCTCTGATTTGTTGGGCTGGATATTTTTGTTGCAGGATAAGAGAATTGGAGGTCCGATGGAAGGAACTAGCTGACAAGAACAGTCATTTGGAACAGCAGCTCAACGAAGAAGCCACCGCCAAACAGGCAAGTGTTTTCACACATACTTACTAGTAGGTGGTGCCTTTAATTGTACATATGTGTGCACGTAGACATATATGTATGTATGTATGTGTGTATTTATGTATGTTCTAGTGTTTCGCTTCCGGCTTTGCTGGGTTTTTTCCCAGGCGTGATTTATCACGGCTTTGCTAAGTTTCAATGTGAAGAGGTATGATATTGGAAATAGTGGTTTTGGTGATATTGGATGCGGCGGTGGTGATTGCTGACCCATGTACTTGGGTAACCCTGTCAGCAGGATGCTGGTCCCTTAAGGGTTTCTCACCCTTTGCTTTTTGATGATAATCTATTTGTATATGTGATGTTGTAAGATACTTGAAGCAATAAAATTTTTGGTTATGGTTATGATAGTGGAAATTCCGGTAGTGCTGGTGGTGATAGTAGAAATAGAGGTGATGGTGTACATAGTGGTGGTGCTAGTGGCATTGGTGGTGGTTATGACAAGGCCAATGATGACAGTGATGGTGTTGAAGATACTGATGGTGCTACTGTCATCTTGTAGTGTCTAATGGATGAGCTCCAGGCGCTCCAGATGGCGTACGCCGCCATTGAGAAGAATCTCCGTGATCTCCAGGAGGACAACGCCGACCTCGTCAACCGGTGGATGGCTCAGAAGGCGGATTTGGCCAACAGGATGAATGCAGAAAACGAGACTTTCCGCGCCCGGCAACACCGACTTCTCCAGGAGCAGATCATGGTCGCCGCTGCAGATACTGCCGTCATTCCACCAGATTTTGAAAGGTATGGTATTTCTTGTGGCGAGTTTAGTACTTGCATCGGAAATGAGTTGGCTGCGGAAGCTCGCAGGGATTTCAAGACTTCAAAAAAAAATGATGAAATTATGACAAGTACTAGGTAGCCAAACAACTGTGCTAGACAAAGTCGTTGAATGAAGACTCCGATGGTTTGGACATGTAGAGAGAATGCCAGTTGACAGAATCCCACACAATGCACTATGTGCGAGATTTGAAGGAAAAAGAAACAAAGGCAGACCAAGACTATGCTGGATAGATAATATAAATGAGGACCAGAGAGTAACTAATCTATTAGATTCTAATTGATTAGCTGTCGCCTGATCCTAATTCTAGTTCTAATTGATTATCTATTTTAGCTAATTCTTATCGTAAAACGATAAGCTGATCGATAAGATTCTCTATTCTTCTCACAATGGCTGTGCAGGTGACTAGTGATAAAAATTATCCTGAATTTGTTGAAACGTTGTTTAATAGTATTGAGATTGAAGTGGTATTGGAAGGATTTGCTAAATTAAAAGGGAAGTGTAAAAGGTTCAGTAAAATTATCAACAATAATTGGAAGCCAGCTTACGTATCATTCCAAGTTCATCAGTCATGTTAAGGTGAGTTCAAGTTGACAAACAGATTATCGACCGACTGCATGGCGCTTCATCTAATTCTAATTGCTAATTAATTAGTTGCTAATTCTGCTATCGATTAGATACAAGATTTTGCTAATTCTGATTCTAATGGATTTGCAAATTTGAGTAGCTAATTATAATTGTAGTCGATTAGCAATTTACCTAATAGTGCCCATCTCTGATGAGGACATAACATCACTTGGGCTAACACTAGGGGAGCACTGGACTTGACGAGTGACCGAGGACAAAGGACATCATTTATTCGTACCAATCGCCGCAAAATGGCTGGCGTCAGGAGCTGATGATGATGATGGTATTTCTTAGTGCAATTTTGGTACCTGAGATTGAGTGCACTTTGGCGGGGCATGATGACGGACTCGTTAAAGCGATTGGCTTGTTAATTCGGAGTGTACGGGTTTGATCCTTCTTTCCCGAGGCAGTCTTTTCCTTGTGTGGGTTTGCGAGTTTTTAAAGACACGATTGAAATGAATTCTGGGGGACTTTCCTAAATTTACAGATAAAATTTGAAACTGTTAAGAGCATGTTGTGTTGTTAAAAGCTATGTTTACTTGTATGATTTTTGTTTTTTGTGGTATTTTTTAATCGTTGCATAAAGTTATGTTTGCACTTCACTGTAGGGACATAATATATCCTTTGCACTGTAATTCGTTGTTTTGCAGTTGTTGATGGTTGCCTGTTATAAATGCACTTTAGTTACTATTGAAGTTCATGAATTTAATTAAGTGCTTTAGTGCTAGGTTGGAGCACGGAGGAAAACCAGCGAATCTAAGTGCAATTTATAGACTCTGAGCCTCAGTGCAATATTTAAGTGAAAATTGACTTTGATCCTGAGTGCGATATGTAAGGCAGATTATAAACTTCGGGCCTAAGTGGCATACCTAAGTGCAGATTATAGACGTTGAGCCTAAGTGTCATGTATGAGTGCAAAGTCTAGACTTTCAATCAAAGCAACAAGTCGAAGTGACAAGTCTTGCGGTTGAGCCTTAGTGCCAAGTCGAAACAGTGGGAACCAAGGTTAAGCGTCAAGTCTAAGCACCGAGTTATGGTGGCAAGGTAAAAGTCTTAAGGGTCAAGCCTTAGTCCCAAGTATGGCAAGTCTAAACTAGAGACTAGCAAGTTTTATCTCCAAGTCCAAACGTTGAATCCATGATGCACGCATGTGAATTGCATGCCGTCGCTATTAGTTTCAAGGTTTCTGAAAACTGAAACTGGTTTCTCTTAGAGAGATTGGCAGTCGTCAATCGGTACGCAGGCTGTTGGGTTCCCTGTTTTCACCGGAAAGGTACTTCTTAACGGAAGCGGGTGCCCGTTGCTGTCAATGGTGGCAAAAATAACGCTAATTGGTTTCTCGTCTAACCAGAGGTTTTGTGACGTTTGGTGCTTTTTTGCCTCGCTTTTACACTTGCCCAGTGCTTTTTTTCAGCCGGAACGGTCCGGAACGGCGTTCCGGTACCTTTTTTCAGCTAGTAAAAATAATTTACTTATTTAAATTTTAAATAACAATTATTTAAAATTACTTAGATACTTTAATTTAATTTTATTGCTTTCAGTGTTTATTGATATTGATATATATCAAATAGAAATATGCATGGGCGTAGCCATAAAAATTTTCTGAGGGGTTTTAAGATTTCGGAGGTTTTCCATTGAAGATGGTCGCAAAAATTCAGGTTTTCTGCTATTTCACATGTAAAAGTATGTAAAAATTTTCTGACACTTATTTCGGGGGTTTGAACCCGGAAAACCCCCCTAAATACGCTCATGGAAAAAAGCTTATTAGCATAAAATATGCCCCTATAGGCCTAATTGTTCCTGAGTTGTTGAGTTCCGGAACCTTTTTTTCTAGAAAAAAAGCACTGCACTTGCCTGCAAATTCTTTTTCTTACATTCTTTACTGTACTTGAGCAATTATGGGAATAATTGTGCTTTTACTTTACTCTGCCTCGGCTTATGGTGCCTCACCCGCTTTGGTTTCCTTTGCTGTACATTACTTTCCAAAGTATTTACCGTATTGAAACAGGTGTGTTATTGTGTGGTAATAGCGATCACATTTTCATTATGTTACCTTGCCTCCTTTTGGTGCTAATCATAAATGGGTATCAAAGTGAATAGTGAATTTGCTTTTACCTTATTGCTTTTTGTTTGGTTAGTAAATTCATTCAGGGGATAAAGCGCATCAGTTAACACACACTTCTTCTCCTATAGAGCTTGGAAGGGAATCCATGGTGTGTGTGACATAAATAAAAGCTATTTTCTGCTAAAGGTTTTCTTGGGTTTGCAGCCAGCATGCAACCTGGCGGTAAAACAATTAGCCTATTGCAGATGTGGTGAAACCTTGACATGCATGCCCAAAGTGCACACATTTTTGGACATGTGGAATTCAGAGCATCCCCAAAATTTGAAACTTGAAATGCACAATCACTGGGAATCCACATTTTCTTTTACAAAGGATTTTATTTTGATGCATTCTTAAAAGCATCTTTGAGATTATGTCTTTTATTTCATTTTTCTTATGCGTTGTCAGTTATGTGAGAAAAATAACTATCTACTGTTCAAAATTCTGATGGGTACGCACGATATTTTAAAAATGATTTCGTAACCATTTTGGCACGCACCTTTGACAAGGTTCGCCACCTCTGGCCTAGCGCTTCATGGTGCTGCTATTTTTTGTGTGTTGTTTCAACCTGTTCATTGCATTTACCGACTTAGTTATGATTCTGTAATTATTGTTTGCTGACATAACATCACAGAGGCCTGTGAAGAGCACTTAAACTCTTAATGACGGCGTGTACTAAAAGTGACTGGGAAACCAATGCAGCTTGTTGTTAAAGGGTTAAAGAAGTTCCTTAAAGGCGCTATATAAATTTCGAGAAAACATACATGGCAGTCTCTGAAGTGGCACCTATATAAATGGTTGGTTACATTACGTTGCTTTAAATAAAAGCGTTTTGTTACGATATTGAGATGACGCTTTTGTGTCTATGTTTGTTAGGAAGGCCAGCAGTGGCGAGTTCGATATTCCAATGATTGGTTTTGTCGTCTCAGTTCCATCAAGGGCTCTGCAAACCTTCGTAAGTACAAGGAAACTCATCAATCAATCAGTCAATCAAAATTTATATAGCGCCCCTTAAAGATCTCTACTCAGAATGGGTGAAGCATAAACTTAACTTATAACAGGGTCAAGATAGAGTTTGAATTACATTAGAATGTGATAAGAAAAATTTGAGTTTTAACTTAAAAGTCTCAGCTTCTTCTGCCTATTTCAAATTACTGAATGTGTGTTTTGGGTATCTTTAAAACCCAGGAAGGTCACGAGGGAGAGGTGAACGCAGTGAGGTGGGGTCCAAGCGGTCGAATGTTCGCCTCTGGTGGCTCCGACAGAAAAGTGAAGCTCTGGGAGGTGCGTGGAGGTATGTCGATTACAACTGGTAGTTCCACTTGTGCTATATCATCATCACCATCGTCGTTAGTTTGACCATCTTCTATTTTTCTGATATTTGATCTTATATTCATTTCGCTATTCAATGTGACATTATTCCAGCTCTTCGAGGTGGTACAATAGTTTTTGTTGCTGTGAGATATTACTTTCTGCTCTTCGATCTGACATTTTCTGATCTACCATTGTTTCCTCTGTTTGATCACATTTTCGGTGACTTCAGCTTTTGCGACTACATGTATATTCGAGTTGGTATTTTTTGCTGCTATGAGATTTTAATTCCTGCTATTCGATCTGACATTTTATCCGTTTTAATCTACCATTTTTTCGATCATCTTTTCTATTTGTTTTGCCGGTCAATCTTGCAGCTTTCGCTACTGTTAAATCTTCAATTTTTATGGTTTTCAGGCAAGTGTGAAACTAAAGGTGTTCTTATTGGAAGCAACGCTGGGGTGATGTCTGTAGAATTTGACACCGAAGTATGAAACTCTATAATCTGTATTTAAAAATAGTTTATTTCTTTATATTTATATTATTTTATTTATAATTGACAAGGCAATTTCGTTTTTACTTTATTTATATTTTCGTTGTGCAAACTTTATTTCTGATGTTTTTCCTCGTGTTGTTTTTCAGGAGGCTATCTATATTCATATTTATTTATTCAGTTTCCTTGTTGCGTTATTTAAATTATCCTGTTGTAAATTTTATGATTATTTCTGATATTTTCTCCCTGTGCTGTTTTCAGGAGACTCTTGTCTTGGCCGCTTCGAACGACTTTGCATGCAGAGTCTGGACTTGCAACGACTTACGACTGCGGGTAAATGCAACCGTGATCGTAGTCACGAATTTATATAGCGCCTCATCAAGAGCAACTGGATGACTAACCCGTCTCAAGGGAGGCCCAGTGATCAATTCTCGGAGGTCCTTCGATGAGGTCTAGCTGTTCCCAGACGTTTTGGTGCCCACTGGCAGGTTTTTGAGACTGGTTACACATTGTGGCCTTGGGTTAAAAACTAGTAATATTTCTGTTATTATCATTTATCAATGTAAGTGACATATTTTGAGTCGAATTTGGTTTGTTCTTTGTTGCAGTCGACGTTGACGGGTCACAGCGGCAAAGCGCTTGCAGCCAAGTTCCTCAACGATAGCAACCGAGTCGTATCTGGCAGTCATGATCGCACGCTGAAGCTCTGGGACCTTAGGAGCATTGCCTGTTAGCTAATCCAATCTAATCTAATCTAATGATTTATATAATGCTGTTATTGTACTGCACAAGGCATCCAGTAATGTTTGCTTCAAGTGATAAGGATAAGATGTGATGGTGGTGGGTGTGGTGGTGATGGCAGTGGTAGTGGTGGTGTGTTTTTAAAAAAAATTATTTCATTTATTTTAATATGTAATCACAAAAACTAAAAGTATTCTCTGTACAAAATTCTGAAAATACACATTAAAACAATGAATTTCATCAAATGTGAGAAATAAAAAATGTAAAAAAATTTTTTTTACCCATTTTCATTAAACTCTGAAAATAAGAAAAAGTGACATCTGATCATATTTTGCTGTTTTCCTAGGAATGTAAATTGCCGACATCCGACTCATTTTGATCCCTTGGGTCACAATCGCAAATCCTGTTTGATAGTACGCTTCTCTACACTGGTTTCTGATTTTGTTCGTTAAACTGGTGCTATATAATTCACATTTGCAATTACAATTACACTTGTCGTCTGCTTCTTCCTTCTAGGCACAAGAACGATCTTCGCCGGTTCCAGCTGTAACGACATCGTTGTTCTCGACGGGTCACACGTCATCAGCGGACATTTTGACAAGACGGTTCGCTTCTGGGACACAAGGGGCGACACGTCGAAGGCTATCAGCGAAATTACCCTGAACGGTCGTGTCACCTCTCTCGACCTCTCGGCAGGTAGTTAATAATAATAATAATCTTCGTTTATTGATTCAAACTGACAAGTACACAGTATGATTACAAGTTATAGTATGAATGAATGATCACATGTTATTACAGGAGTTGAATTTTAACTGTATGGCAGCCATGCAAGGCGACTACTTCTGATTTTACTAACGCCATCTGGCGAATGAAATGCTGAATCAACCTGTAGGAAGGTAGCGGGAATCAATCCCGTTTCCATGCTGATCTTCTGCTCTTTGTGCCAGAGTGTTAACCATTCACCTTAACCCAATCTTGTGTTATCACAAACGACAATGCCATTGTCTAGCCCTGCTCAGCTGTTATATTTTAGCCATATTTGCATCGTTTATGTTATGATTCTGAAGTTCTCTTTTTGTTCTTTTTAGACAAGTCCTGCGTCCTAGCTTGTGCCAGAGATGAAACCGTTTCAATCATAGACTTGAAGTCGACTCAGATAACAGCCGTGCTTAGGTGAGACCGCCTTATCTTATTGAACATTGCGTTGTATATCTCCACAGCTTTCCATTCATGACTGAATGCCGAACTCTTCAAGCTATCCTATCCTGATTGCACCACCCCACAACCACCACCACCACCAATGATTTCCACCAAAGCACCATGCTGTCTCCTCAGCTTTACCTCCCTGGATTCTGACCTGGCACCGAACGGGACCAAACAACCTGGCTATTGCAGACTTGATTCAGAGCGCCTCTTGAAGGGGCGCTATATCAAGTTTCATTGATTGATTGATTGATTGATTCGATATGTAGAGCCGGTGAATAAGCTGGTCTACCTAACATGACTTGTATGGCACTGAGATTTAAGAGAGTTACATTACATTAGATATGCCGCAGACTGTGTCAATTGTTACTCTATGGGTATTGTATTGGGTAGACTTGGATAGGAAACTTTGCTGCTTGGGTTCATTGCACTCTCAGTCAATATCAGAGTGTGGTTAGAGGTTGGTTGAATAAAGGATATACTTACTTACTTACCTTATGGTGCTATATAAATTTAAGAAATTAAGTGCTTTATTTGTCTTTGTTGTTGTCAGTGCTGATGGGTTCCGGACAACCACAGATTGGTCGAGAGCTGTCTTCAGGTGAGGTTTTTTGCGTTTCGTTTTCGTGTGAAACATGGAAACCAATTTTCTTCTTGCGGTGAACACATTTGTGCCAATCTGTTTTTGATTTAATTTACTTTTGGTTCGGCATTTAAAAAATATTCATTGAAAATTCGTACCCCCTTGTATGAAGCTTGCCTTTCTAAGTCACTCATGAACGTTAAAATCTCTGCTGTGGTTGAAGATAAATCTGCTTGACCATGTGAATTCATGTAACTGAAAAGAATCCGCTTTTCCTATGAGATGGAATCAATGTTATATTGTTGGTTTACTTTAGCCCGGATGCTGCCTATGTGGCGGTTGGATCAGCTGATGGAGGAATTTACATCTGGGAGGTTGGCACCCAGAAAGTACACAGCACACTAAAAGAACACAGGTCTGTAGAAACAGATTTGGGATCATTGCATAATTACGTAATGCCGAAAATCGTTTTTGAAAAGTAACGCTTCGTGACGTTTACCTAGACCCACCAACCCACCTCACCCAGCGTTACGTATTTATTGTTAGGTCTCGGTAAAGTTCTGGCATATGAGTAACTACTTTTCTTGAACATGTCGATTGTTGTCTAACAATTTCAATTTTTCTTTACAGTTTTACAAATAAAAAAAGATTAAATTTTAACTTTTAATTTTAAAATAATGCTCAATAAATGCTTGCTTTATACTATTGTGTGTTTTAGTTAAGTTTTAAATCAATGGCACGAAGTTTGAACTTCGTTCACATAGTGGTGTTTGATGTTAATTTAAAATTAATTTATAACTAAACTGTTTTTAAAAGCGTTACGTAACGTTCAGCTCCACCCACCCACCTAACGTTTCGTAACGTTTTCAAGGACCGCACGCACCCACCCTGGAGCATTACGTAATTATGCAATAACCCCTTTCACGTTTTGTTTGTTTATCTTTCGTATAATGTTATAACTGTCGGCACAAGATTTAGAAATGTTCTTTATCGCTGGAGTTGAGCTGGGAGTGCCTCTGAGCAGGTATCTTGGAGGGGCGGTATATTAATCATCTGAATGAATGAACAACACCGGCTGAGTGGCTGCCTGGAAGGGTGTACTACAGTCTAGTGGATAGCGTGCAGGACTTTCAACCCAACGGTCCGGATTCAAATCCCTAGGGCAGAAATGCAGACATGTGCATTACAGTTGTTTCAGAACTAAACATTACTTCAGCGAGGCAACAGACAGTCTGTTCTGGGGATGGTAGTGCCTTTGCTAGGTTCAGCAATAATAAAGTACCCTCCCAGTTGTTCAGTTAGCCATGTAAAATTAACCGAGTAGCCCAGTCTAGGCCTTAGTACTGCATTGTAGTCTGGATGTCTGCAGTGTGGGTAGGGTGAGGGAGTAATGCTAAATGCAGGCAAGGGGAGGGAAGGAGGGTTTAAAGGAGATCAATTTTTGTGGATGCTCTATTTCGCCGACCCAATCAGTACAATATGCATCTCTAGGTCAGATTAGAGCCAGTATACGTATCACAATTAGATCCATTATTGTAATTGGTAACTTCTACGATGCCGTTGTCTAATGCACAAGGCATCAACCAATAACACACCAAAAACAAAGCCTTAATGAGGTGAATAATGATAATAATATTTGTTTATATCCAGAATTTATATTTATGTAGCTCAAGATCTGATTTTCCTGATGTTTGCAGTGACAACATCTTGGCCTGTGCGTGGAATCCAAACGGACGAAGCCTAGTGTCGTGCGATAAGCATAAGACTCTCATCTACTGGTCAGACATTTAAACAACCGTCGTCTTCACATGTCAGTGCAATGGACATCGCTTAGAGAAACAAAAGTTCATGTAACCAGATTGATGAATGCTTCTCCTTTCTTCACTTCCGATCAAACCAAAGTTGCGACGAGTCGGTGACAGTTTTGTGGTAGTCGATGTCGAAGGCTGCTTACGAAGATCGTGTTGATGCTGCACGTCTTTGTCCTTCCACCGCAATTCTGTCTTTCCACCGCAATTCTGTCTTTTCACCGCACTTCTTTTTAATAAATCTGTTGTCGTTATGTTAAGTGCTTATCGTACCAGCATCTCCATGCAACATGCTTCAGAAAAACTAATTCTGGTGTAGCACAGTTGGAAACTTTTATCGTGATATGGGAACAGTGCTGGTTGGTAGGAGGCTCCAGTTTTTTTATTCTTCGAGTACTGTGTTCATGTTACTGGTAACGCTTGGAAACATGACTACAGTTTGTATAAATATTATTTTATAATAATAATAGTTTGTTTTATTTAGACTGGTTGTTTAAATAGGTATTTTGAGCTCATAACAGCAGTCATTATGACATTGTAGGAGATGGTGACTAAGTAACTGGAATTGGAGAGTGCGAAATAAGTTTTGGGTTTGCATTTTGTGTTAAATGAGAATGCTTTGCTGTGACTGTGTTTGTTGAGCATCTTTTCAGCAAGTCATGAGTTTTGGCAAAAGAGGAAGACTCTGTTCTGTACGCTGTTTTTGGAGGCTCTTGTGAATTCTGAAAGATATGTCAGGGATGTCAGAAATCCAGAAAAACATAGTGTAAATCTTTAGTCCATTTTTGTGACAAATTTTATTATTGACAGTTGATTATTGTAAATGGTCGTCATGTGTATGATGTGTTTGTATCCCGGTATCATGACTGTGTGGTATAAATAAAAATGGACTGGTACTTTTTTCCACTATTTTGTGGAAATTTTCTTAGGAATGCCAGTTACTGTAAATTAAAAATGTTGTTAATTTTTGCCTGAACACTTTAATGACGAGCTGCATTGGTGTCCCAGTCGCTTTTAGTACACTCATCGTTAAAATAGAGGTTAATCCCTTAAGTGACTACAAAGGTTATGGAATAACTTATTTATTAGATGCCTCTGTTAGTGCTTTTCCATGCATGGAAAGATCACGTTTTCGGCTTCAACAATTTCCGAAGAGATCCAAAATTCTTGTGGGCCATCAACAAGCGGCAGACCCTAAGTGCTCCGTTGGAGTGCGGACGTTTGCAGAGGGATATAGGCCCTTCCACCATGCCCATGAACATTTGATGGCACTCGTGTGAGGCTGTGAGCCCTTGAAGGGTTCCATATGGGGACATTGATATCATATTGGCAGAGTGGGGTAATGTCAAATACGGGCACAGTACAAGTCATATTTTCATGACAACCTCATTATTATTTTGAATTTATTAAGCAGCACCCATCTAATGACAGCGTCATTCGATGGTGCTGAGCAGTTGTGAATGAAGGACTTGCTCAAGGTCCTTACACAGTAACCATCTCAGAGGAGGAGGATCAAACCTGTACCGCCTGCGCGTTACAAGTCGAGCAGTGTTAAGTTTCTAATGAATCTTCCCCATTTGCCTTTTCTGCCAAAAAGCATAACGTAGCATTTGGTTAACGGAATTTTGTATGCAGCAAGATCTGGCATTTTTGCTTTCTTGCACAACCTATTCTGAAATTTCGTATATTGAAATTCAAGAAAGTCCCCAATAGACCTGATGATGTGATATATTTTGGAAATTAGCATAAAATCTGAACAGAGTAAAACAAGAAGGGTAATCAAGTGCTTGAAACGCTGCCAACCCAAAGAGGCATGAGATTTCTTGCCCACAAGGCAACCTAAGGACCTATAGATCCCTTGCAGGCAACCCAAAGGTTTTAAGACAGCCAAAATCTTTGAGGCAGGCATAGATCTATAATTATTATTTATGGAGGCAACCATGACCAATGTGACGCTTTGGTGACGTCAGCTCTAAGCTTCTAATTCGACAATCTTCCGATAGAGTGAACTCCTCCATGCACTGCTCGTACTCTGGCAGTGCCAGTCCCAAGCCTGGAAAAAGAAGGAAGGTGATGCTAAAATCACCTTTGCTATGACACAGTGTCGTTAAACAGCAACTAACTGACTAACCATTCATCATACAGTTGATGTACTCGTTTCATAGCCGTATTCGCTTGTGGGACATAAATTTAAAGCGTGGTGCTTCTGCGGCGGAAGATTCCGCCACGCAACGTATGAGGAAATTACTTCTGCGGCGGAAGGTTTTTTAGCATGATATCTAATGACGACACTAACCCTGACCCTAATCCACCATCACAACGCCAATACTGATAGGAAAAGCAATGCGATGCGCCGAAGTTTGTAAAATGCAAATTTCCAGCTGTGCTGCAGAGCAGTGTGACCACTCTCCATTTTCTGAAATCCCAAGCTCTTGCCAGAAAATTCCCAAGATTGACCAAAAGCGTCCCAAAAAATCCCAAGTTACTGAAAAGGTAAAATTTTTCGAAGAATTTCAGAAAAAAATTTTTTACAACCGCCAAAATTTCATTTCTGATGACCTTTTTTTGCTTTCTTGTCATTTTTTTGTACAAAATTTCTTCACAAGGCCAATTTTGCACCTCCCCTCATTACTCCACTGCTAAAACCCCAATTCCTTCCCTTAGAAAAAATCCCAAGATTCCTTTGCAAAATCCCCAGATCCCAAGTCGACTCCCAAAATCCCAAGATCTTGGGAAAAATCCCAAGCAGTGGTCACACTGCTGCAGAGCACCATGCAACCAAGCTGCTGGGTCAAGGCAGCCACCGTAGAGGCCGCTGCTGGCTTGCGAGACCATGGTTAGCTTTGCCTGCAGCTCAAGGATGCCCGAGACGATCACGTGACAACGCCCGCAGCCGTCAATCACGCTCTGATCCAATAGCATCAATGATTGACAGACGTCGATGTTTACCAACAAACAACCTGTTTGTTGATGCGGACTGCCGCCCCTGCCGCATAATATGTGATCCCCAGATTCAGTGCCAATCAAATCAATTTGCGCCGATCTAATAATTATTTCGGTCTTAATTTTTTCCCAAACGAAGGCCGCCGCATCGCTCGCGACGCCAGCCGCCCGCCGGTCATGGATTCGATCCCCATCGCGAAATGATCGTTCGCTGCGAAACTGGGTCGATTGAATGACCTTCGAAGGCTTCCCTGATGGGCCGTGCGTCCTAATGAAGCGCCGTGGGACTTCATTTCCACAGCTTACAGTCATTTTGTTGCGATCCTAGGGGTCGAAGGTGAGTCGCCATTTGCAATTCTTCCCCCGCCTACGTCTTGACTCTAATTTAATATATTTCCTAATTTTGTGCGATTATTTTACAGTCACTGATTTGTGGAGTTATTGAGCGGACGTTTGATGTTAAAAAAGCGTGAGTTTAAAGCTTAAGGTGAAATTTTGACCGCTTTATCGATGTGGTTTGGTGACCGAGTTTTGTTGCGCTTTTTATGTTGATGAAGATGGTTCAATGGACGCCTAGGCCAACTAAAAAATTGATTGGATGCACAGTAGAAGGGATGGTTGTTGAAAAAATAAGGACCTGGGTTAAATTCTATCGTTGTTAACAGTAAAAAATTAAGTGACTTAACTGGCACATAATTTTTTGTGATTGGCAATTTGCATTTGGATCAGGATTTTATTACATTTTGAGCAGCAATGACTTACATATCAATACAGAGACTGTTGTAACTAATAATTGTGGTTAGCATGATCAGTGTAGCAGTTTCTGTTTAATTTATGCTGATTTTTACAAACTGTGAAGGTATCTGAACCGATGGCATTTTAATGATTTACTTACCCAATATGCACTTGTAAGCAAATTGATTAACTAGATTTTAGATATTTTGTTTCAACTGCATATTAAATAATTGATAAAATTTTTGGAAAAGTTACTGTGTTCATTGAGTGAAATTTGAGTTAGGATTAAAAGTTATAAATTGTGCAGAAGGAATGTCATTCAGTTCAACTCAAATAATTATGTAAGTGGGTATATTCTTTATTAACCAGATTTTAGATATTTTGTTTCAACGGTGTATTAATTGTATATAAATTTTTATTTATATCTTTATATTTTTTAAATATTTTAATTGTTTATTTAATTGTATATTTAGTTGTATTAAGTGACATTGCTGGCAGCACTGTTACCACTTAGTTTCTATTTCTAAAGTTTACTTTTGTGTCATTTGCTCATCTAACAGACGCACGATGGCAGAGAGAAATTATTCTGACAGGTCGTCTGTCACTCGCCGACACAAACGGTTTCGTAAAGAGGACAAGTGTCGAGAAGGAGATTTCCCCAATGGCGTACTCCCGGCCAAAAGGTTTTTCTTCACTTTGAATGATCCTTTGAGCAAACGCTTAGTATAAACCATATATTTAAGTGATGGATTTGTATTCAAACCTAATTGGGGTGCTCGACAGTGTAGTTAGCGTGCTGGACTGTCAATCAAGAATTTGGGGGTTCAAATCCCCACCAGGGCAGACATTTGGTTCGAGATTTCTGCGTGTGCGAGATTTCTGCGTGTGCCCTGCATAGCCAACTCAGCTATGATGAGTAAACTGACTGTACACTGTTGGTGGGAAGATGAGACAGCGAGGGAGAGGACTGGCCACCCACCCTCATATGCCGAGGCTAAGAAAATGAGGACGCTAACACTTCATACCCATGGCTGCCTCAGGGCTAGCTTAAGGGACTTCTCTTTTCTTCTTCTTAATTAATGACTTTATAGCACCTTTAGCTTAAGGCACAAGGTATCGGTCAATGGTTGCTTCAAGTGAAATTGTTGTGAAGGGTGGAAGTTCTTTAATGAAGCTTGGAGAGGGGCCAGAGTAAAGGACAGCTCTTCTGATAGCTCTTTAAACTGTTTGATAGGTCAAAGGTGAATCACTCCTTACGACATAATTGTTTCATATTTATATCTCTTAATGAATTAATGGAGAAACGATTTACCAATCATTACTTCTCGTAATCATTCTAATGGGGCCAATGATCAAGTTTAACAGAGGAACATGTGAATACGATCTTTAGGTTAGTACGGTCTTTATGATTAGAGCGGACTTTGTAAATACTATGGTCTTTACGATTCTTAGATGGCCAACGAAGACAATCGTATTATGGTTGCGTATGTTTTTGCTTTCAAAATAGGCTGCATTTGGAACCAAAATTAAAAACTGGTTCACACAGAGTGGAAGAGAGCGCAGAAATCAGACTGGGTCGTCGAACCATTTCTGCTGGGAACATTTCATCTGAGGAATTTGTGCGAAAGGTGCCAATGAATTCTGATCCCGCGTTTGAAACCAAAGCGGACTCAAATGCCTCGTTGCTGGTTCTGAATTTATCGTATAAGGCTGACGCGAGTCGTGATGACTTGCGACGTGCGTGTTGCAGTTCAAACGCTAGTCTTGCGTCGGACGAGTTTGACAAGGAGAATTCGGAAGATCTGAACAGCGTACCAATTGACCTTAGCAAAGGCAGTAACAGGTCGTCGACGCTTGATTCTGTAGCGGGGAATTCAGAATGCGACGAGGAACAGAAAATCGAGGAGACGTTGGTGAGAATTTCTCGCCCGACAGACGACAGAACCCTCGGTCAACTGAGGGAAGAGCTGCAACATGAAGAGTCGAAGCTGGTCTTGTTGAAGAAGATCCAGCTGAACCAGCAGATGTTTCACGCAGTTCGGGATTTATCCAACGCTTGTCTGAGTTCGGCGGCATCAATGCCGCTACCGGGTCCGCCGCCGTTGATTCGCGGTGGCGTGCAGGGTGGACACCGGTCCGGACATCACGGCAGTGACGGTAATGTCCCGCCGTTTTCTGGTCATCACCGCTCGCAGCATTCGCACGCTCCGCCAGCGCTGGTTGCTTCGTCATGTCGGCAGAGCACAGGTGTGGTCATTCCGACGTTGAAGAGCGTTCACGGCGGCGTCTTACCATCGGCGGCACGCAACCAGAATACGCCATCCCAAAACCAGTATGTACCACCCGTGCCATCACTTGTGCAGCCGCCACGTGTACCACCACCACCACTGGCACAACCGCCACCAGTGCCGCCACCTCCTCTACCGGCTCCAGCACCGTCGCCTGTACTGATGGAGCAGACCCCGGTGCAGAGACAGGCGGCCGCGAAAGTGGCACTTCGGAAGCAACTGGAAAAGACACTGCTGCAGATTCCACCTCCGAAACCGCCCGCGCCGGAGATGAACTTCATTCCAAACGTCAGCAGCAGCGACTTTGTGGCGCTGCTCGGCCTGGAGGAGGCGGTAAAGTGCATCCTCGACGGCGACGCGCGCGAACGCGGCGAGGCGATCTCCGAGGTGAAGTACATCTTCAATCCATTCCAGTGCGTCCAGTGTCGCACGGACTTTACGCCCGTCTGGAAGCGCGACAAGCCGGGCTCGAGGAGCATCATATGCGAGCGGTGCGTGACGAGCAATCAGAAGAGGGCTCTGAAGCTCGAGCACACGAACCGACTCAAGAGCGCTTTCGTCAAGGCCCTTCAGCAGGAGCAGGAAATTGACCGTACTCTGCTCACCCCAGGAAGCGTTTCTGTATCGCCCCATAATCTTACGCCCGTACCTTCCCCCCAGTTGCAAACGCAAAAGAGCTCTTCGCCAGCGAGTAGGCTGGTTCAGAGCTGCTCACAGGAACAGCAGAAACACCCGCCGTCAGGTCTTTGGACGCCTCCGATGCTCGCGTCGATGAGCGGGCTGTCACCAGCCTTCAATCCACACCTGTTGTTTCCGTTTCCAAGACTACCTGTTACGACGAAAGCTGCTGTCGATATGCAGAGACAGTATATGCTGGATTTAATGCCGAAGCGTATGCATCTTGATGGTGGCTCCGCTCTCTGGCAGACATGAGAAACGATTATTCGCTTGGCTGGCGAAATGCGCGTTGTTACGAATGTTCATTGCTATGAAGCAGTTGAATCAACTCATAAGAGCCATCAGGAAAGCATTGAGTGCAGGAACTCAGAGTCTGAAAGACTGCGTATTGTTGTCTTCAGACCAGAGCTGAGAACATGATGCTTTCTATTCGCTGCAAGGAAACTAGAGCAGTTTATGACATTTTCTAGCAGAGTGGGTTCATTCATTCATTCTCCAAAAAGATCGGATAAGCATGACATTTTTCGTTTCAAGACAGATGTGTCACACATTTCTCTCTACGAGCAAACTTAGAAGACACGTTACAAATTTCTCCTTACAAGAAGGGAGCAGAAACTTTTACATGTTTCTCCGTAAGAGACAGACATGTTACACAGTTCTCTGTACGTGAGAGAAGAAGACATGTAACATATTTTTGTGCAGAGACAGGTGTATGTTCTTTAAATGGATTGAAGTACTTCTTTTGTTTTTCAATCGCAACATATGAATTATTTCTTGCGAACAGACATGTGACATTTTTCTCGAGTTTGAACAAAAGCGCGTGAGTTTCTCGGCTTTAGACTGAAACAAGGGACTTGTTACTTGTCATATTGGAGTGCCCTTGATTGAAAGAAATGCTAATACCTGATCCTGGGTAGACAGAATTGTGGAATTGTGGGACGTTCTTATCGCAAGGGGAAAGATGAGATTCTGGTGACTGGATGCAACAAGAACGTTAATTTTTCTGCTATTCCGACCGGATAGGGAAATTCGGCGTTTGAAGGATCAGAATCAGAACTTTTCTGGAAAAGACTGCAGCAATTTTTGTTCAGGTGTCTCGCGACATTATCAAACGTCTTTTCTCACTGCCATTTTGTCTCACCGTGTTCTGGGCAATGCAGAAGATAAGTGTCAAAACGCTCGCTCTGTTGGATCTGCGTAACAATACTTCGCCTTTGGCTGAAGGAAAAGTCGTCATAAATCAATCAATAAATCAATCAATGGATTGAGACAAGTATGTAGCAGTGTTAAGGGGAGAGTGACTGTGGAATTTAATTTTCTTGTAGCGATGCTACATGAATTTGCATTTAGAATGTCAGGTCACTACACATTTAGGCAACACTTGCATTAGGCAGCATATCTTCTCAGTAAAATGATTGTAGCCAGTTTCAGTTATTGCTTTGACATCAACGTAGAAAAGAATTTTGGGTTGGAGCAAAATGCATAGGGGTAAATGTCTCTCATTGGAAGTTTGTCTGAAAAGTGGGGTATGCCTTATGGACTGGAGCAAAATTTATGAGGAAACAGTCTCCTCAGTTGGGGGCAGATTACCCTAATTTCTAAGATCACACCCCATTTTGAATTGAAGAAGGCTTGGGTTCACATCATGGCATGTACCTCCCTGATCTTTAGAATTCGAGTCAGAACTGAATTTTTCTCATTGTGATATAACATAGAACTTCACATTCTGTGACGATATCACATAAAGTTTATTGTTTCTGATTATAATATCACATAAAACGTAACACTTTCTGATTATGATATCACATAAAGCTTAACATTTTCTGATTATGATATTTTGTAAGATGTAAGAGCTACATAAATGTTGTCATGTGAAATTTGTGGCAGTTGTCTCTATATGCTCTTCTTTAACTTCTTTTACCTTTTGTGACATGTTGTGAGGCTAGTGTGACAACTAACATGTTGTGCCAGAATTTATAGCGTTTGCGCTATATCACATGTTGGTCATGTGTTACCTAACAGGTTTTGGCACAAAGCCTTTTGTGTTGTTTTATTATTATATTCGCTTATTGGTAACAACAAAAAACTGATAGTCACACCGCTATCAGGTACATTGTGATTGTTGAATCATGTACGACACGTGTCACCAGGATGGCACATTGTTTAACATGTTGTGGCTTATTTTTTAGTATTTATGTTACATAATGTACAACACATGTCACAATGATCGCATGTTGCTTAACATGTTGTGGCTCAGTTTTAGCATTTATGTTACGTTTCATTATTATTTGTAAGGCGCCTTGTGAGAGCCTCACAAGGGCACTTAATGTGGCAGTCTAGCGGATCTTGTAACGTTGCTGTCACATTGGTCACAGAGTCAGCGTGATATCTAACATGTTGTGGCTCACTTTTGTTGTCTGTTGCTTTACGCTGAAGTACGTGACACGTTAATTTATTTAGCTGCTCTTGTGCCAAATCTATTGCGTGTACTTGAGATGGATGAGCATTTTTTCTGATTAGGAAAATGCTGATCTGTATCTTTCAGGTTTATAGACCACGCATTCGTGACTCCGATTGGATATGACTCCTGATAATTTTAATGATTATTATGATTCTCACATGTTGCATATGACACTTGCTAATCATGTGTTAACGTAAACGAAATTACAGTCATGTTACAACGTTGTTGTTGAGAAACAAAATGATGTATGTAGTTCTATGATTGTGATAAAGTGTACATGCTACTGGCAATACAACACAACTGTAATTGGATAATGCCCTTACAATGTTCAGAAGTGCGCATTGAAGCTGGGCAGTCATTAAGATCCGTAGGTAGACTAGAAGAGGCGAGTTTTGAGTTTAGAGCGAAAGGTGATCTCTCGGTAGGTGAGTTGCGAACACGAGGAGGTTGAGAGTTCCAGATAGAGGGACCGGCATTTGAACGCCGGCTAAAGACGAGACCTATTAGGAACAACACACTTTCGAGCAGATGCTGATCGAAGAGAGGAGCGGCCTTTAACAATAACAGAGTTACAGAGGTGTGACCATGGAAGATAAGTAATATGGCAGATGATCGGCACATGCGGAGTGAAGTTCTTTATTGTATTGTATTGTATTTGAACACTTGTTATAGCGCCCCTACCAGATTGCCTATTCAGAGGCGCTCCCGACTACTGCGCTAACGCTGAATCGGAGTTTCACGCCGAAGCGCATGAGCAATTGCGAGTGAAGGACTTGCCCAGGGTCCCTACGCGGCGATTTTGAGGTGGATTCGAACGCGCAACCCTCCAGCTGCAAGGCACCGAACATACCCCTACACCACCGCGCCCCAGTTGTATTGTGATGTGTTGTATTGTACTCCACGTTTATAATGTGACCGAGCCACCCGCAGTAAAGATCCGAGAAATTAATCTCTGATAATCCGACCCGACCGGGAAGCGAACCCGGGGCGCCGGCGGACGAGCGGGCAACCAACCCACTCGGCCACTCAGGATCCTCAGGACTTTAGTGAAGTTAATTATGAGAAAATGGTATTAAGTCTCTAACACATGTTTACCAAATCATTAGTTACAATGCTACTAAACTAACTTCTTTAGGGATCATCGATAAAGGACAGTCCTGAAGAGAAACAGAAAACTATCCCATACGTGGACAAATACGGACAAAGGGAAGGGGACTGTTCCCAATGTGGACGTCCACCTCCAACACTGGCTTCCGTGAAGCAGATCGAGGACGTGACACTACTCCGCTACAGTTCAAGGCGATAACGGACAAATTGCGGACAAGGGGAGAAGTCTAAAGTCAGCTCTGCCGGACGTCCGTTATGGACTAAACCGAGGCAAACAGTAGCGGACTATAGGAGTCGTAGAGTACACTTACTGGGCGACGACACTGCAAGACATTAGATAATGAGACCAGAGCATGCAGTAACCTGACTAGACCATAATTAGGCCTATTATGTCCATTATTTATTACGAAACCCATTTCTGATGCTGAATCGATACCCGATTTATATAGGCCTACCGTAAATTTAATTCTGCATTGGTCTACTTAACCGTTGAATTATACGTTTCGCATTTAAATTATAGGCCTAGCAGACATTTTCTATCTGATTAGTAATTTGTCGTTCAAAATTTAGTAGTCTAAGATTTTCAGTGTTTAGCGACATCTTGTGGCTATCAGATCAGACGACGCCTATCGACTGAAATAATATTGTAAGTAAACCGTAATTGTTACAAACCAACGAGGTAATAGAAGAACAAACCCAGCGATTAAACGAAATTGACGATTATAATAACGTCATAACACGCCATTTTAAGGTGTCTAAACCATGAATATAATAATTATAAATATTATAATTATATGAAGACAGCATACTATAGGCCTAGTATATAAACTATAAAAAAATTATATTAATTTTAGCATCCAACAGGCCTAATTAACGATAGGTCGGTAGCCTACCTCATGGCATCATAATTGTTAGGTTTGAACTATATAGGCCTAATGTATGGATTGGATGGATGGAGCCAGAGTTTAACGACATCTTATGACATGAAAGCCGCTGACAGAAATTATTTTAGCATAATACAGAGTTTTTTAATATACGGATTGGTAGCATTAGTTTCAGTTGAACGACAATGTGTTAACAAAGATCGTAGGGCCTGCGCGTTATAAAAGATAATGAATTGAATAAAACTGAACAATATTAGGCCTATAGCGTTGTGAAAACTGATTGAAAGGTGTCTAAAACAGCCATATGTTATTACTTATATTAGCATCCAGAGTTAACGCAACGTAAAAAGATAACAAAACAAGGGTTTTGAGTTTAAAGTCCATTTTATTTGTTCGCGATAGCACTGACTTAATTGGGTCTGGGGCACCTCTGAATCGCTGTGGCGCTGTTTAAATGCTCAATTGCTGTTACTTTTACAAGTGTTTAAGAAGGCAACCATGCAATCAATGTTAGAACTACTGCAAGTAATAATAATAATAATAATAATCTTCGTTTAATATCTTTCATTCTGACAATTACGCAGTATGATTACAAATCAGTATGAACGGATGATCACAAGTTATTACAGGAGTCGAATTTAACTGTATAGGGCCTACGGCAGCCATGCAAGGCGTCCATCACGTACGTCCTACATCTCATTTTACCAACGCGCCATCTCGCGAATGAATAGGCTGAGTGGACCTTTTGGGAGGGTGCGGGAAGCGATCCCGCTACCTATTGCTCTTGACGCCAGTGATGTTACCAATATACTATGGTCCTATAGACCCCTCTGTGAACCTGTGATGCCAATCTCTCCTACATTCCGTTAAGTGAAATAGTGTCCACTGAGGCAGTAGGCCTACTATCGTTAAAACCTTTCCACGAGTCCACAACTCTTGCGATGAAGAATTTCTATGTATAGGCCTATTCGTATATAATTATTATTATTGACTCACACTCTACTCGTTGACACACCGCAACCAGGAACATATAGAACTGATTTTGGTTATAGGCCTACAGAGGATTATTAAACTATAGGCCTAATAAATACAGTTCGACTAGGGGATTAAATAGAAAGTAGGCCTACGGAATGCACTCAAATAAAATCCAAGGGAAGTAATTTCTGTCGTATGGCGGCCGACAGTAAGCGCTCCTCCGCTGCGCCCACATGCATCGCCCCAGCTCCCGGCGAGTCTATCAGAACTCGGAAGAAAGCCCAATAACTTTGCTTAACTTTCCTCCTGCCTGCTTGCCTGTTTCTGCCCTAATGTTGTCTGGATACAGTTGCTGTTTAACGACACTGTTGTCATAACAATGATGATTAGCGTCGCCCTCCTCCTTTCCCCACGCTTGGGACTGGCACTACCACAGTTAGGGCAGCGGCGGAGTTAAGGTGAAGTTACATAATATAGGCTACATCTAACGTTCCTTTCGGTTTCTTAAAATTAATAATTGATAGGCCTATCTGCTGCCTCGAGCCGTCTTAGCTTTTAGGCCATTTTTGGACAATTTTACCTTTCAAAGCGGTTTCTCGCGCATAACTGAAATCCTATCCCACGCAAAATTCACTTCTCTATCGCTTGTAGTTCCTGAGATAGCCTACACTGGGTGTAAAATTAAATTTTCTCCAGGTTGCGGAATACGTCGTCCAAATACGGTTGCGGCACGTAGGTTCATGCTTGCTTAACGATAGTTTTTGGCTGTCAGCTTTGTTGACGTCAACCTTACACTCCGTTTTTCACTTCCGTTTCAGAGCAGTTGAATATTCTTGTTGTCGATGCAAATTACCATGGCTCATAAATGGATTACCATGGGGCATAAATGACTTTCTGGGTGAGGTTGAAATGATAGGGTATATGGATCTTAGAGGAGACAGGCACAAAGTTGTGTCTGCCTGTTAGGCTAGGTTATTTTCTTACCAGCCTTACTTTCTGTTTGCCTGTCTGTCTGTCTGCTAGCCTGCTTGCCTAACTTTCCGCCTGCCTACCTGCCTGCCTCACTTTTTGTCTTCCTGCAGTGTTTAATCTAGACGTAAAAATAGGAAGGGGGGAAGTTCCCCAGGATCGAGTTCCCCCATGCGAAAATTAAAGAGATGAAATTTTGTACTAGAAAGTGTGAAATTTAGAACGGCTTTCAAAGCTCCAGGAGCGTGTTAATACAAACCTTTGTGTGTGAGGGAAAATTGTAGGTTGAAAACTCTCCATTACTATACCCCTCGAAAATTCTTGAAATTATCGTAAAATAAAAACCATTAACTATAACTGTAACTAACTAAAATAAACTCTGTAAGGAGAATCACACTGTCGCCAGCCTAACTTTCTGTTTGCCTGTCTGTCTGTCTGCTAGTCTGCTTGCCTAACTTTCCGTCTGCATACCTGCCTGCCTAACTGTCTGCCTAACTTTTTGTCTTCCTGTCGTCTTGTCTGCCTGATTTACTTTCTGTCTTCCAGTCTGTCCCTCCGTCTGACGTCCGCCCGTCCGTCTGCCTGCCAATGCTTTCTGACGCACGAACGCCCATGCATGTGAAAACATCAAAGACATGTAAAAAGTTCAAATAACTTCCTAGACGACAGTATTCGCACTATTCGTAGAAATTTCTTCCTTTTGTAAAGCAACACGATTTCTACACACACCCAGAGGACACAAAAACACACAAACACACGCGCACACACACGCGCCGACACCCATATGTGAACAATCTCGTGTGCCCTCGGATAACCTCAATAATAGGCAACGAAGCATGAAGCGGTTCCTCAAAGGCGCTTTCTTATTGATGGACGTTTTAGGCGAAGCAACAGATATTGATAGAAACCAAAGCCCCGTAGCTCTAAAGCAGTATAATATGTACATGTATAATGTAAGTATGTGCTTATGTATGTATATTATAATCGTTGAATGAATGACAGAATAGATTATGCATGTATGTATGTGTGTATGCAGGCCTATGTGTATGTATATATGTATTTATGTATAGCCTGTGTATATGAACGTATGTTTATTAGGCCTAGAGCAAGCTTAGAGGCTTATAATAGGCCTAGGCTGTAGATAGGTCTATAATAGGTCTATAGTAGACCTGCTGCTATTCAGTTGGAGTTCGTTTTATTTAAGTTAGGATGTCGAATGCAATGCATCGCCTGAGGAAACCGTTTCTCATCCGCCAGATCCTCATTTTACTACTTCTTAGAACTGCATATTCAGGTATCTGTTTTCTAACATTTTTCGTTTATTATTGATTGATATAATATATTTAGCTGCTTGCTAGGCCTCGCTCCTGCCAACCTTATCGAGCTTTAATTGTAGCCTCCCTCTCAGTGCGCGGGGCTCGCGCTCCCTCCGTTCGGCTGGATAGGGCCTAAGGTCTCGCTGTCCCTTTTGCTCGCACCTCCACCAGGCAGAACCGTGCATGCATTCTCTGTGGTTGGCGGCCGTTGGCCCCTCGACCTGGAATGACCTACCTCTAGCACTCCGCTCCCTTCCTAGAACCCCTTCTTAGGCATTCCTCTCTCAACTTAAAATGGTCCTATTTGGCCGCGCTTGGGTTGGGAGCGCCTCTGAGCAGAGTTGTATTGTCTCGAGACACTGTCTCGGTCTCGAGACGTCTCGAGACAGGTTTTTCGATGTCTCGGTCTCGGTCTCGGACCTCACTGCCTCGGTCTCGGTCTCGAGATCATTTCTCGACTTTTGGAAACTGTCTCGAATCGAAAGTCTTGTCTTTTTGGAAACTGTCTCGAAGCGAAAGTCTTGTTCTCTTGTAGAAGCGGTCTCCAAAGTTCTCGTACAAACTGTATTTTGTTCGGAACTTCGTACAGTATTGCGCTGTAAAAGTGCCAAAAAGACAGGAAGTTTAAAAAAGCGGTGTTTCTGGTATTAAGATTTAAGAGTAAATCTTTTGAAAAAAAGCAGTCTTAAGTTTGCACTTTCCGTCCAAAATTTCCAAATATCTTAAAATGTCTCATAAAGAACCTGAAATCGTGATATATGCATTCACGCAGTTTGAAATCAATGAAAACCAAAATTTAAATGGCATGTCGTTCGTCGTTTGTGTAAAGCCAACATAAGCGAAACTTTTTTAACAACATCTAGATTCTCAAGGTGAGTGATGTGACATATGTCGCTAAATTGAATTTTGTTGCTTTAAATTTTAGAATCATTTAGAAGATCTCTGAATGGCTGAAATATTTAATTTCTTTATAGTTTATACAATTCAGGTGATCGGCTGATTTCAGTGACTTGACCCTTGTATTAGACTTCAAAAGTTGAGAAAAATTGTTTCGGGACTTGGGTCCAATGTGCATTTCACTCGTTTTGAACTGTCTCGAACTGTCTCGGACCTGGTGTCTCGTCTCGGTCTCGGTCTCGGACCCCACTGTCTCGGTCTCGGTCTCGAACCCCACTGTCTCGGTCTCGAGTTTTATGTCTCGTATACAAGTCTGCCTCTGAGTAGTTCTCTCGAAGAGGCGCTACACAAATTCAAGTAATGAATGAATGTTCTCAATAGTGTAGTGGTTACCGCGTTAAACTGTCAATTGAGAGATCGGAGGTTCAAATCCTCCGCCAGGGCAGAAATTTGGTTCAATTTCTGCTCCACCTGCGCCCATAGTCAACTCAGCTATAATGAGTACATTGACCGCACACTGTCAGTGTGAAGATGAGACGGCGAGGGAAGGACCTACCACCTGCCCTCATATGCTGAGGCTAAGAAAATGAAGTCAATAACACTTCTTACTCATGACTGCCTCAGGGCTAGCTCAAGGACTGGTCTTCTTCAATTTAATTATTAATCAAATTTCTACTTATTTATTTATGTTATTTCTTATTTATTTGTATATTCATTATTTACTATTTATTAACGTATTTCATTATTATTTGTTTATGATTTATTTATCTACTTATTCTTTATTACTTATATTAAATAACTAGTTTTGTATCAACTATTCTTTATCTATTTGCCCATTACATACTTATTATTTATTTTCATTTGTTAATTATAATTGATTAATTATTCCTTTACATATAAATTTTTGGTTATCTATTATTTATATAATTAGATTTATAAATTGATGACATTATTATTTGTCCTAGACTGCAAATACATGTAATTAAGCTTTTATAGCTACACACAGATTAGCATTTATTCGTAATCATTATTTTGTAAAATTTGCCATCATCAACCTTTGTCTCTTTAATTTATTTGTTATTTAGTAACAACCACTGGAACCACGCAGACAACAACAGCAGGAACAACACAGACGACAACCACGGGAACCACGCAGTCAACAACAGCAGGAACAACACAGACGACAACCACGGGAACCACGCAGTCAACAACAGCAGGAACAACACAGACGACAACCACGGGAACCACGCAGTCAACAACAGCAGGAACAACACAGACGACAACCACGGGAACCACGCAGTCAACAACAGCAGGAACAACACAGACGACAACCACGGGAACCACGCAGTCAACAACAGCAGGAACAACACAGACGACAACTCCTGGAACCACGCAGTCAACAACCACAGGAACCACGCCAACAACAACCACAGGAACAACACAGGCAACAACAGCAGGAACAACACAAACAACAACAACCACAAAGCCAACAACCACTGCAACGACGCAGACAACTAGGCTTACCACATCGCAGAAGACAACGCAGTACACTGGATCGATAAGGCCGACAACGCAGTACACTGGATCGATAAGGCCGACAACGCAGTACACTGGATCGATAAGGCCGACAACGCAGTACACTGGATCGATAAGGCCGACAACGCAGTACACTGGATCGATAAGGCCGACAACGCAGTACACTGGATCGATAAGGCCGACAACCACGGCATTGAAGAAGATAACAACATACAGTGAGAAACAACAAAAAAGAAACAACAATATTCATCAGAATATATTAGATCAATTAACCTGTATTCGAATCTAAACAAATCTCTTCTATTCTTTTCTTTTCTTTTATTACTTTATTCAAGGCAGGAATATTCCCTGAGGATTTCTCCATTCTACAGAATTCAATTCCGATATATTATTAGACAAGCATTAGGTATCCAAGCAATTCTGCTAGACAAAGTCGTTCAATGAAGACTCCGATGGTTTGGGCATGTAGAGAGAATGCCAGCCGACAGAATCCAACACAATGCACTACACGCAAGATTCGAAGGAAATAGAAACAAAGGCAGATCAAGACTACACTGGATAGATTTAAATTTAATGAGGACATAACATCACTTGGACTAACACTAAGGGGAGCAATGGACTTGATAAATGACCGAGGACAATGGAGATCATTCATTCGTACCCATCGCCGCCACAGGGCTGGTGTCAAGAACTGATGATGATGATGATGATATTCCGCTCTGCTATACTCTGTTCTACTTTCTATTCTGCTTTATTCCGCCTGTTCTATTATGTTTTATTCTATTCTATTCTGTTCTGTTGCAGTCTGCTTTATACTGTTCTCTTATATTCTGTTCAAATCTGTTTTATTCTGTTCTGATTGACATTCTATTGGATTTTGTTCTATTCTCTTCTGTTTCATTCTATGTCATTCTGTTGTATATTGTTCTATTCTATTCTATTCTATTCTATTCTCGACTTTGCTGGATAGGTCGTTATCGTTGCTAATAAAAAAAATAAGTTACTGTTCCATCCTGGTTCAATTATGTTCTATTCTAGTTCAATTCTGTTCTGGTCGTACGGTATTATGTTCTATTCTGGTTCAATTCTCTTCTTCATAATCTTCGATTATGTTCTATTCTGGTTCAATTATGTTCTATTATGGTTCAACTTTTTTCTATTCTGGTTCAATAATTATGCTCTATTCTGGTTAAATGATGTCTATTCTGGCTCAATTCTGATTATTCTTTGTGTTCTATTCTGTTCTATTCTGCACAGATCGTATCCGATCCATCTTTTGTAGACTTTCCTGTATTTGTTATCTTCAGGCGTTCCAGTCTTTGACAGTCTCTCACCAAATCGTGGTCCAGTCGCTGGTGGAACGAAGGTCATCTTCAGAGGTCAAAGACTCAACGAAACAATCAGCGCCATCTACTTCGGTTCCCGGGTCCAGAGAACCATCATCAGCTCGTAAGATCCAACTCATGAAAATCCACAAAAACTTACGGTCGAATTTAAAGGACGGGCATTGTTGCTTAATCAAAACATTATCCCAGTAAGTTTTCCCATTTTACCTTCACTCCTCAGTGTTCATGGACGGATCCAGATGCAGTTTGGACCCGTGTAATGATCCTGGAAACACCTGGAAAACAATGAACAATAAAAATGCACGGAACTAAAAATAGCCATGAACATAGTGGGATCATTAAACAAGGTTGTCGACAAAAACAAAGCTTTTATGTATTTTAGAATGTAAGTTTTTATGTAGACTATTTGTGTATGTAATACTATGTATATCTGTGTATGTGTGCAAAAGCGTACGTAGGCATGCGTAATATGCATGTATGCATGCACGTGTGTAGCCTATGCATGTATGCATCACTTATGTATTTACGCACATAAGTAGCCTAAGTATGCGATGCAAATATTCTTATGTGGTAACTATAGAAACAAATACAGAGCTCTAACGCATTAAATACCAACATATCGTTTGAGAATTATTATCGTTTTTTGGATGATCTTTCCTTAGAACGTACGACAGTTTGACCGTCTATTCACCGCTCGCTCCATGGAACGGAAGTGTCACAATTGCCTTTATATTCAACGATACCTTACAGCGATACATTACAACGAATCTGACTTTTGAATATCAACCAAATCCGAGCATCGATCAATTTCTGGCTGCTCCAGTACAACTCACAAGGTAAAAAAACCCAAAGCTCAGCTTTGGAAATCAATGTCCAGTTCTCTGTTCGATCTCTAATTAGTCTAATTAATGTCATTCAGGTTTAAAATTAGAAACGCCGGATTCAACTGGGCATCATTTCTGCTTAGCGACCGTGGCCAAAACTCCTGCGGACTTCATTTCATATTAGGGCCTACGTGACGTGGTGAACACACTCTTTTGATGCGGATCCTGTGTGGCTCTGAGAAATTTTAGATATCAACCAAGCTTATCTCAAGGATCACCAATTTCAAAATGATAATTAAGGTGACCATCAACCGTAAATGTAAATGTACGATTTTTATAGCGACCGTATGGCCTCGCCTCTATTCATTTTTCAATTAATTGATCGAATGAGATACTTCACCATGGCTGCCCGTTTGAATGAGTGCCACACCACAAGGTCCCCGTGTATACGGACCGTGCTAGTCCAAGATTTAAACTCTTAAATAAGCCAGCATCGGGAAGCGAACAGCGATCCTCACGCTCTCTAACACAGAGGCGCATGTATGTAACACAGAGGCGCAGCTTACGCTCTAACCCAGTGCTGTCCAACCTTTTTGACACCGCGGGCCACCGAAGAAGTTTTGTCGCTGCCGAGGGCCGCACCAGTAAAATCACGATTAAAATTTATTGAAAATTATTAAATGTATTAACATTTATTATGAAATAATAAAAATGAATGTTGTATGTAGGCCTATGCCTTTTTTATGGCATGCTTTACAATAGTTCAGCGCCAAAACGTATATCAATAACAAATGTTCAAGCACCGTTTTAGTTAGATATTTGGCTTGGAATTATTGTGCTTGCAATTTGTTTTGTATGCGGTTGTTATTCAGTAACTGCTGCCCTCATTAGATTCTCTAAAATTTTCTAAATGTTCTCAGTCAAAGAACTTAGGTTTTTTAAGTCATGTTTGTCATAGCAGAAAATCCAACTTCACAGACGTTTACAAGTGTTCCAAACATTGTCAACACTTTTTTACATGTTCATATGTGTGGAAATTCAGCAAAAGACACATGTGACTTCTAGAAATCAATTGATATTTGATTTTGTTTTAAAACTTTAACAAAGTTTAATGCCAAATAGGAACTTGATTTTGTGTTCACATTATCAATGATTAGCCAATTAAGTTACAAATGAATAGCTATGCAAGTATGCCAGTGACTTTGTCTTTTACTTCATTTCTACACTAATTGCAAAACTTTAGCCAACTCTGGCGGGCCACTTAGAATCAGTCGCAGCCTACGCTCTAACCAATGTAGCTAACTCGGCCAGTTGTGCGTTATGACAGATCAGATCAGATCAGATAAGACTTGATTAATATATTTTACATACACTATGTCATCAGGTGTTTTTTATGACACTGCTTCGACTTAGTAACTGGGTCGATGTTGGTTTTTCTGTGGTTCAGCGGCGGAAGTCTCCTGTTTGTCGTTGGTTCATCGTTTGATTCGGTTGTCAATCCTCAGGTCAACGTCACTGTTGTCCTCATGCAACCAGCCTCGTGCAACCGATGTCGTCGTGCAACCAACCTCATGCAACCATACTCAATCAACAGTTACATCGGGGTCTGTTTTCCCTGATCTAATCTAATGACTTTTATAGTGACGTTTTCGCGATATGTAAATCATCAAATTCGATGGTCACTTCGAGCAACAATCACGCTCAGAGCATATGACTATGATAGTAGTTATTAGGTCATTAACAATTCCTTTATTAATCACAACGTAACTAAGCTGAAGAAGATTATCCAACAATGTGGTATACTTTTCTTCCTCATTTCAGAACTGCACGTACGAGTCTTCGGAAAACATGACCTGCATTCTTCCCGATCTCCACTTACGGGAAAACTTCACCAGCAAGTTGCAAGAAGACAGGCAAAACCACCGAAACTTTTCCACTACGGAACCTGGAAGCGTTGCCAAGCTCTACGGTCCAGACGGCTCCGAGGCCTACGTCTACATCGGATTCATTTTCGATGGATACGTGAAGTACGAGAACGTTAGCGATCCGAAATCCGGTCTCCAGGAACAGCTACATCTTAATTTCGTTCCACCTCCTGTCATCAATAGCTCCAAGGAATTGATTATCTTCTCCCCACAGAAGGAAGACGAAATACAAATCAAGGTTCGATGTTAACCCTCGGGCTACCAAGGAGGGTGGTTACCACCACCCCCTACGTTTTTTATGCATAATTTTTTTCCATATGGAATGTAATTTTTGCATTTTAGGTAGCTGTAGCAGATTCATTGGCGCACATTTTGAGGTAAACATCATGGTGGTAGCCAACGCCATTCAAAAGTTATACCCGATATACCCGAGGCACCAGAGGGGCGGTGGATACCACCCCCTTAGTTTTACGACTATAGCTTATTGACTAT
The DNA here is from genome assembly GCA_020284085.1 of Aporrectodea caliginosa. Classification (NCBI taxonomy): domain Eukaryota; kingdom Metazoa; phylum Annelida; class Clitellata; order Crassiclitellata; family Lumbricidae; genus Aporrectodea; species Aporrectodea caliginosa. The sequence goes on from JACEVL010000589.1 coordinate 186,160, forward strand.
TCTTCCTAGAAGAGAAACAATTATACCATTCTTTAGAGGGAATGCAGGGCTTCATTTGCATACCTAGATCTTTGTCTTATGAAAACCGGAAATGATCAAAATAAATAATAATACGCGTAATATGCGTGAAAAATGGCTGAATGGAAGCACTCCCCTTAGTTTTTTGTCTGTAGCGTATTCATTTGTCTTCCTGGAAGAGAAACAAAGATACCATTCTTTAGAGGGAATGAAGGGCTTCATTTGCATACCTACATCTTTGTCTTTTGAATACCGGAAGTGATCAAAATAAATAATAATAATACGCGTAATCTGTGTGAAAATGGCTGAATACAGCATTACAACGTAAACCGATATATATATGTATGGATATTATATGTATGTCCAGATGTACATTTATACTATATAAACATGTGTAGGGATGATTGTGTGTATCTTTTATACATAGATTAGTTTCAAAACACACATAATCTTATATTTGTTTATCCAAAAAGTACAAAATGTACGCAATAATATAAAATATTGCTAATTAATGGGTTCCGTTGTTAAAAGTGATGTAATTTCGAGGCGCATTCACATAATGTACAACTAAATATACCATTCTGTGCAGAAATGAATGCTGAATCCATTGCTATATTACAAGTTATGATATGTGAAACCAACCACGAAATCCAGAGGTGGTAACCCCCCCTTGTTAGCCGATGTCACAAAAAGCTTGGTAGCCCGAGGGTTAAGCAATGCTCAGTTAAGCTTCGCAGATAAGCTTTGACTAATATCACATCGTAATTGAGACGCAAGGTAATGATAATGTCGTAAGCGTAAACTCCAAGTGCAGGACACCAGCTTATTCAATAGCGCGGCGTCAAGTCAGAGGGAATTTACAAAGGGTAGTCAAAAGGAGGTCCGAGTCCGGTTTCCAGAGGTCCAGCTCAACAGATGAGGCAGAGCAGCTGCCAAGGCGGGTGTCGTTTAGTTCGAGAAGAATTGGAAGAATCAGACGAGTCAGGGTAGGAAATCTTGAAAAGGTGAGACTAGTTTTCAGTTGAAAGCAATACACGTCTGCGAGTTTTCTTAGAGACGCATGAGCGATGCATCAGTTGAACCCCGTTATATATAAGAGGTCGTTGGTTGAACCAGATTGTATTAGGTATCTTTCAACATTAAGACAGACTTCGCACTGCAGTGTATGCATCTATTACGTAAACATAGGCCTATGAAATTTATCCGAGTTACATAGCCTACACGTCGATCAGATAAGCTGCAGCGTATTAAAACCGGCGCTATATCAAATCGAGTCCGCAAGAGTGTCGTGTTGTTTGGTCAGTTTCAGTGTCAGGTCAGAATTTGGAGTCAGGCCGAGGAGACAGCGTGGTGCTGAAGTGAAAATCGATGGTTATGGTGGTCATGGGAGCCAGGGTATAGTAGGCCTATAGTTAGTCGTATGTTTAGCCAATATTGACGTTTGCTTGTATTTTCAAAGGAGGTGCCTTCGTAAATCTTAGTTTTTACGTATTTTGCTTTGATTTCAGGGTGAGTTCCTGCTGGATGGGTGCAATTATGGGGTTCTGTGTGAGGTCCTGGTTGGGAACGCTCAATGTCGCATAACCCAGGTCACGGATAATGTCATGACGTGTGTTCCCCCGAAAGAAAAACCTAACCAGTCTCCAAACGACCTCTTCTGCCGTCCAACCTATCCAAATTCGCTGAAGATTGAGGTATGTATAACATTGTATACACGTAGGCTATAAATTACTTTAAATTATTACCCTACAATGTCTACCACATGTTCTTCAAACGCTAGCCATTTGCCGAGTGTAACGGACCGACTTTCCTAAAATTTGCCGAATTGAGTTGTTCTCTTCTCTCAATGCATCCTAGAGTCCAATAAATTGGTTTTTGTATATAGGCCCTAATTATTTTGATTTGTATACACTAATTATTATGCACTTTTGACTAATCAATGGACCCAAATCCCTATTCCTCGCTGAAGACTCGAGATCACTGTCTGCCCTGGACCCTAATAAATTACTATATTTATTTGTAGGCCTATGTTCTAATGCAGAGCTTATTCTAACGTGCAGCCAGACACAAAGTGTGCAGTTGGGAAAGAAATTTGTGCAGTTAAAAATCAGATTTTGTGCAGTTATTTTTGTAGACCTAATTGTATAAACCAACAGTCCCCAGACCCAGTGACAATTCGTGTGAAAGAAATGAGGCACGAATAGTTACTTAAATTAAATGAGAGGCTTCCGACAATTTTCTTCTGGAAAAAAAGATGGGAAATAAAAAAAAGTAATGTTGGTGGAACTAAGAAACAAATTTTGCTGGAAACTCTTGTTACTACCCCCTCTCAAAAATTCTTGGGAAACTATTGTTACTACCCCTCCCCTCAAGAAAATTGCCCGGTTGTCAACTTTTCAAATATGTGGGATTACCCCCCCCCGACAGCAAGCAATGGGAGTAGATTAAACACTGCGCACACGAACCCCTAGTTACGCCACTGCCCAGACCTCCCAATTCGGCCCTCATGTGCAGTTAATAAAATTCCTTAGAATAAGCCCTGTTCTAATGTTCATTTCTACGTTCGCACATGCTTATTATTTCTTAGCGTTTCATCTTTAGATATTAATTTATTTATTTATTCAATTAGTTATTTATTTCATTGCATACACTGCGCGGTCAATATATCTAGTTTTGAAGCTACGACTAACATTTATCGCCCCAACTTCAAATACTGGACCGCCTTTACTTATTATGGGTCAGCCATCTTTCGTGTTGGCAAGTCAGACACCCCTAAAAGTTATATCGACACAAGTTATTGCTCAACTACTTGAAATTTAATGTCTCTATTTATGTTGCAGATACATATCGGTTTCAAATCCTACTACTACAAGTGCCTCGACTACTATTTCCTTAACCTGGAACTCATAGTAGGACTTACCGTTGGCCTCGGAATTCTAGCACTCATTGCTATTTGTGTAGCGCTATTCTTTTGCATTCGTAAACTGAGGTCTCGTAAAAAGCCTCCACCTAGCGGAGGACCGTTACAACGACTCCAAGAAGTTGACCGTCGTGACTCTCCTTTCATAAGGCCATCATCTCCGCAATCGAATCTCACAACTTCCACACAAAACACAAAAAGAAACAATTTTGAGAACTTACGAATGAATATTCTTCGAAACTACAACGCAAACGGTTATAGTACGGAAATTCGAAACGAAAATTATCTTCAAAGCCAAGATGACGGCGAGCCGCAAACTGATGACGTTGAACGCCAAACTGATGACGTTGCAGCATTTCCACAAAACTATTACCGCAGAACTATTTATCCCCCCGATTACATTCAGCGCAGAGATAATGAGTATACGTCGACTATTAATAACGACAGCGCAGAATGTGGTGCGTACGACAACCATAGCGGACCCGGCGATGGTATTGGAGGACTTCAAAGCCCTCCAAGGCAATCCTACATCCCGCCGTCTTTCGGAAACAGCTGGGAAAACTATGACTATAACCTTAGTGAAAACGGTGATGAATCCGAAGACAAAGATACGTATGCGAACTTCGGTGAAATCGGTTGCAACTGATAACGATAAACTGAACTGAAAAATTAGGTTTACATCGGGAAATCCAAAAAAGGCTGCAAGAAATATTTCGGTCAAACGAACTGTTCCAACCCCATCGTAGAACCTCTGAAAAACTGCTCCAGTTGACACGCTGAGGATTTGGGCCGTGAACTGCTGTTCTTCCGTCAACTGGCCGTCCATGCGTCTAATCATTCAGAGTAGAAGTAGCCGGCAGTGTAGTGGTTGAATCAACTTTGGAGCGGTATCTTAGCCGGATAAAATAATAGGAGCCACAGAGCGAAGTCCCGCGAGAGAAATCAAGCATGAATTTTAATGAATTTAGCAAACCAATACGATACACAATCAGTTCCAATTGCGGGACACAATAGTCGATTGCTTAGAGTCATGTAACGTGTAGGCTTATAGCGTTCGGTAGGGTTAGGGTTCTAGACTTCTAGTCCTATATATCGGTCTCCGTTTAATTTCTATTGTTTTATTTATCTAGGCAATATTTTATGTTACTTTAAGATTGGTATAGATTTTGTGATTACAGGGTAAATGCATAGAATTGTTTGGATATAGGCTAACCTAACTATTTATAAATGAATAAACTAGCAGTAGGCCTAGGCTATAATAAGGCACAATAAGTCACCGTCCGATTTCCATTACTTCCATCCTTTGTAGAATTCTAGAAAAAAATTGTGACCCGTATAGGCCTATATATAGGCTATATACCCGTTAATGACCAATTCTGACACTAATCGCAAGTTTGATGATTAGTATAGTATGCCATTAGGCCTACGGGCTCAACGGCTGCTGCTTTGATGGCTATTTCTAACCATATCCATGAATGAACCCCACATACGTTTGGTCTCTTTGGATTTTTCCAAAGCTTTTGACTCGGTCAGACACTCATATTATTATGGCCGAGCAACTCGCTTCTCTTCCAATTCCTGGTCATGTCTTTAATCGGATTTTGAACCTTTTCCATAATCGAAGTCACTGTACCAAGTTTCGTGATGAAACATCCAATTGTGCACGAATTAATGCAAGTACCGGTACTAGTCTTGTCAAAATTGTGTTTGATAGCTTCCTGAAAATACCGGTATTCTTCAGGGTTCTGGTTTGGGTCCCATTGATTTTGTAGTTGCCATCTCACGCTTAAAGCCAATCAATAAAATGCAGTCGCATTTTTTAAATATGCAGGTGATTGTTACCTCGCTGTCATCACCACCACTGAGATGGAACTTGAGCACATCAGTTCCTGGGCACTCAGTTGCGACCTTAGCTTAACTCAAATTAGTCCACTGAGGTAATGTTCACTTGCCCTCTAGGTACCATCGGTATGCATCCCTCCTCTAAAATGTATCGCAAGGGTGCACATTCTAAATATTCTGGGTGTCGAGCTCACTGAGAAATTTGGGTTATCCAGCCATATGAAACATCTGACCATTAAGCCAAGGTTGTCCTTTTACGCATTTCGATTCCTTGAGGTCGCATCGGCTCTGGAGAGGGGGGCGTCAGAGGTACTTACCTCTATCTTCTAGTCCCTTTCGCTAGCCCTTAGGCAGCCATGAGTATGAAGTGTTACCGACTTCATTTTCTTAGCCCGGCATATGAGGGCGGATGGCCAGTCCTCGCCCTCGCCGTCTTATCTTCCCACCGACAGTGTACGGTCAGGGTACTAATTATTGCTTAGTTGGCTATAGGCCTAGTGGGTACCAATTTTTTTCTGGCGTGGATTTGAACTCACGACCTCTCGATTAATATGACTGCCTGCCTGCCAAAACGTGTGACTCATGAACGTATCGCGCAACTACAATGCTGAAATCACTCGCTCGAGTTTACCTTCCTAAAAAACAGCACTTGTAATGTTCGTAGAACTTTCTTCCTTATTGACGACAGCACCGAACACACACACACACACACACACGCACGCACGCACGCACGCACGCGCACGCACGCACGCGCGCACACACACACGCACGCACGCACACACACTCTCACCAACCCACCCACACACACGCGCACACAATCGAACACCTATGTGTGACACCTCTCGTGTTTGCAGGTCATTCCAATTGAAAAACGCAATAAAGCGTAAACGTGTTTTAATCTGAGGCTCTCTTGTTCAGGGTCGTCTTAAAAAGTGAAATGTCTAGCGACAGCAGACATTGATGACCGAAGTCAAAGACTCCACACCACACTTCAGACTTTTGGTTTACTTGTTGTGGGTTCTAATACGTATCATCTATCTTCTGAGCCCTTAAGACTTCGTTATGCTGTTCACATTTGACTATGTAATGTCTTTAGTTATATTACGTCATGTAATGCTATGTCAAGCCATGCTATGCTATGCGATGCTATGCGATGCTATGTTATGCAAGGCTATGCTATGATATGTTATGCTATGATATGTTATGATATGTCATGTTATATCATGCTATGTTATGCTCTGTTATGCTCTGTTATGTTATGTCATGTTATGCTATGCTATTTTATGCTCTGTTATGCTATGTTATGCATAGCTATGCTATGGTATGTTATGCTAGGTCATGCTATGTTATGCTCTGTTATGCTATGCTCTGTTATGCTATGCTCTGTTATGCTATGTTATGCTATGCTATGCTATGTTATGCTATGTTATGCTCTGTTATGCTATGCTCTGTTATGCTCTGTTATGCTATGCTATGTTATGTTATGCTATGCTATGTTATGCTCTGTTATGCTATGTTATGCATAGCTATGCTATGGTATGTTATGCTAGGTCATGCTATGTTATGCTCTGTTATGCTATGCTCTGTTATGCTATGCTCTGTTATGCTATGTTATGCTATGTTATGCTATGTTATGCTATGTTATGCTATGTTATGCTATGTTATGCTATTTTATGCTCTGTTATGCTATGCTCTGTTATGCTAAGTTATGCTCTGTTATGCTATGCTATGTTATGCTCTGTTATGCTATGCTATGTTATGCTCTGTTATGCTATGTTATGCATAGCTATGCTATGGTATGTTCAGCTAGGTCATTCTATGTTATGCTCTGTTATGCTATGCTCTGTTATGCTATGTCATGTTATGCTATGTTATGCTATGTCATGTTATGCTATTTTATGCTATGCTATGTTACGTAATGCTACGTTATTTTATGTTATACTATGTTGCGTTGTAACGCAATGTAATTATATACCTTGATTGTAGCCAATTGCAGACACTCTCTCAGCAAACAAAGCCTTGACTATTGCGTGGTCCTCTTTTAAGACCAGTTGACAGAATCTCAGGCAACGCCCATATGGCTCGATTTGCTTCACTGTTTATTTCCTCATGCAGAACACAATTATGTTTGAGTAGAGGGTTAGTGAGAGCGATACCGAATGAGACAGAGACAGAGACAGACAGGTAGAGAAAGAGAGGGACAGAGACAGAGACACATGTCTACAATATCTGTTTTGTGTAACAGGCTAACTTGCGAATCAGCATTAATTACAGGCAGGCAGGCAGGCAGGCAGGCAGGCAGGCAGGCAGGCAGGCAGGCAGGCAGGCAGGCAGGCAGGCAGGCACGCAGGCAGGCAGGCAGGCAGGCACGCAGGCAGGCAGGCACGCAGGCAGGCAGGCACGCAGGCACGCAGGCAGGCACGCAGGCAGGCAGGCAGGCACGCAGGCAAACAGGAAGAGCCAGTCTACTCCGAATAATCCTCTCACCCCGTGTAAGGTGGTTGTAGTCATTTAGAGGTACGTTTGCTGAAGGGGTGACTGTGGATAAGCCTTGAGTATATAACCCTACTGCTACTCAGTTGTAACTTCCTTCATACAGGTTGCGATGTCGAAATCACTGAACTGCCTGAGACCGCTTCCTATCTGTCAAATCCTCTTTCTACTGCTTTTTAGGACTTCAGATTCAGGTATACGGTCGACGTTTTCTATTAATTTCTCTATTACTTTATTTATTTCAATAAATTATTAAATAAAGTCTTATTTATAAATTATTTAAATTATTTATTTTTTATCTACCGATATGATTGGAGGGGTTATTCAAGACAGCTAAGCTAAGATGGACATCTCCACTAAAGCTGCTTAAAAGCCCCAGCAATAATAATACCCTGCGACCGCAATCGCACGACAATTGTCTACCTCTTACAGATAATCTACACTGTCTACAGCGCAAGACGTTTACTGTTAGAATGTTGTACTCATACTGACAGTTGATTGTTGTTAAGAAGTGTGTACACCAGAGTGCGGATATGCAATTGGATTAATAAAGAATATAATCTACAGCGCAAGACGTTTATTGTTAGAATGTTTTACTCGTATTGACAGTTGATTACTATAAGACGCATATACATGTACACCAGAGTGCGGATTTGCAATTCGTTTAATAAAGAATACACTTACTTACTTACTTACTTACTTATTTACTTACTTAGTTACTTACATACTTACGTACTTACTTACTTACTTACTAACTTATTTACATACTTACTTACTGATAACATGTAAACCTATTGATAAGAGGACTAGCATAACTGAAGAGCTTATATGTAGCTTAGCTTCAACATAATTAATTATTATTATGAATATGCTGCGCCACCAACAACGGATTATTTTCTCTCTTAATTTATCTGCTATTTAGTAACAACTACTGCAACGACTCAAGCAACAACTACTGCAACGACTCAAGCAACAACTACTGCAACTACTCAGCCAACAACTACTGCAACGACTCAAGCAACAACTACTGCAACGACTCAAGCAACAACTACTGCAACTACTCAGCCAACAACTACTGCAACGACTCAAGCAACAACTACTGCAACGACTCAGCCAACAACTACTGCAACGACTCAAGCAACAACTACTGCAACGACTCAAGCAACAACCACTGCAACTACTCAGCCAACAACTACTGCAACGACTCAAGCAACAACTACTGCAACGACTCAAACAACAACTACTGCAACGACTCAAGCAACAACCACTGCAACGACTCAGCCAACAACTACTGCAACGACTCAAGCAACAACTACTGCAACGACTCAAGCAAAAACTACTGCAACGACTCAAGCAAAAACTACTGCAACGACTCAAGCAAAAACTACTGCAACGACAAAGCCAACAACTACTGCAACTACTCAAGCAACAACTACTGCAACGACTCAAACAACAACTACTGCAACGACTCAAGCAAAAACTACTGCAACGACAAAGCCAACAACTACTGCAACGACTCAAGCAACAACTACTGCAACGACTCAAACAACAACTACTGCAACGACTCAAGCAAAAACTACTGCAACGACAAAGCCAACAACCACTGGAACAACAAAGCCAACAACGGAGAGTGAGAAACAACGCAAAATCTCGTACAATATTCCGTTCTGTTCTGTTCTGGTTTATTCTATTCCGTTCTGTTTTATTCCGTTCTGTTCTGGTTTACTCCGTTCTGTTCCATTCTGTTCTCTTTTATTCTATTCCGCTCTATTCCGTTCTGCTCTATTCCGGTTCTGTTCTATTCCGGTTCTGTTCTATTCCGTTCTGCTCTATTCCCGTATGTTCTATTCTGCCCTGCTCGTTCTGTTATGTTATGATCTATTGTGTTCTGTTCAACTGCTTGTTCCTTTCTGATTATCAATACTATTCGATTCTGTTCTATTTTGCATAAATCCTATTCGATCCAGCTGTTATAGATCTTCGTGTATTTGTTATCTTCGATCGTTTCAGTCCTTAACAGTCTCTCACCGATGCGTGGTCCAGTCGCTGGTGGAACGAAGGTCATCTTCAGAGGTCAACGACTCAACGAAATAATCAGCGACATCTACTTTGGTACTGCAGGTCCAGGAACCATCATCAGCTCGTAAGATCCCACTTAAGAAAATCCATAAAACATAAGGTCAATGGTAACGGATGGGGCTTAATTACTGACAATAGTCATCATTCACAAAGTCCCATTTCCATTTTGCTCAACTCGCTTCTTATATTTCAAGGCCGAATCCAAGGACAGTTAGTCCCATATGCAGTCAAAAAAAACTGGAAACAAATATCTATGAAACTGAATGAACTATAGATCTAGTAGGTCATGAAAACAGTTGGATAATAACAACAGGTTGTCAAAAAATATAAAGCTTTTCTGTTCATTTGAACGTACGTTTGCATGAATGTATGCATATGTGTATGTATGCATGTATGTATCTGCATATATCTATGTATGTGTATGGATGTATGTGTGTATGTGCGTATATATGTATAATCGTATATATCTAATTATGTATGTAAGTGTGCATGTAGCTTTGATGCATGTAAGAACGTACATGATCACACGTACGTCATACATAATTTATACATGTTGCATAATATAAACAAAAATGGATAACTCAGAATACCGCATAATTAAAGGATTATGATTGGTTCGTTTTTATGATCTGTCCGTAGAACGTACGACAGTTTAACCGTATACTCGCCGGTCGCTCCGCAAAGCGGAAGTGTCACAATTAACCTAACATTCAACGGAGTCTTCGTGAAAACAAATCTGACTTTTGAATACCGGCCAAATCCGACCATCGAACGATTTCAAGTTGCTTCAATACAACTTACAAGGTAAAAAAACTATCGATCTTTAGAATGCATTATTCAGCTCTGTTCGATCTGTGAGTGAACACTTAGGCCTAGGTCTCAACTTCGGACCAGTCCGTTTCGACTTGCTTTTTCACTGTGATCTCATCTGTGTCCCTGACGTTTCGCTAAGTTCCGGTTTCAAATCCCGGACGAACCCCCAGAATTGCAACGTTACTACTTAGCTTTGTATCTTACGCTCGCTACTTGTTAGATCAATCCTACATTTGAGGTTATATTGTGAATAGGTCATTATATGTTCATAGATAGATAATTGGTCAGTCCTGGATCTTGCGATCTTCGCTTGAAGTGGCTCTCTTGCTAAGCTGGTCTTTCTGTCGCAGCGTTTGAATATACAAGGCAGTTGAATTTTCAGAGATTTTGACGACGTTTATTTTACCTCCCTAACCTTACCTAGCATCGTCTTTCTTACCATACCTATCTTGTATCGACTAAACTCTAACCTAATCCAACCTTACCTTCATTACGTTTATAGAAAGCTTCGACTTAGTAACTGTCGATATTGGCGTTTTTCTGTGTTTCAGTGGCGGAAGTTTTCTGACTGTCGTTGGTAGTTCGTTTGATTCGGTTGTCAATCCTCAGGTCAACGTTACTGTTGTTCTCTTGCAACCAGCATCGTGCAACCGATGTCGTCGTGCAACCAACCTCATGCAACCATATACGCTGTCAACAGTTACATTGGGGTCTGTTTTGCTAATCTAAACTGATAACTTATACAGCGCCGTTATCCTAATTCGTAGAGAACCAAAAGATGGTAACTTCAAGTAGAGGTCAATGTCGAAGTCCATTAGAGAAGTCAAAACGTTTAGAATTTAGCCCCCAAAAGCAGAACGCATAACTGTATAACACGCTCATAAAACGATACACGCAAAAGCTTAACGAGTCGAGTCTAGAAACGGTCTGCTTCCTTCCATTAAATCACACAGACAGTAGCCCAGTTGAACAACAACATCCAACAGTGTGGTAACGGTCTTTCGAACTGCACCACTATCTGAACTCTAATTGTGCCAGTCGAAGGACTGATGAAGGAGGAGGGAGACGCTGATTGTCTTTGCTATCACATTGTTTCGCTAAACAATTAACCAATCTCTCTAAACAATAACTAGCCAATCCTCATTTCAGAACTGCAAGTACGAGTCTTCGGAAAACATGACCTGCATTCTTCCCGATCTCCACTTACCGGAAAACTTCACCAGCAAGTTGCAAGAAGACAGACAAAACCAAGGGAACTTCTCCGCAACGGAGCCTGGAAGCGTTGCTATTCTCTACGGTCCAGAAGACTCCGAGGCTTATGTCTACATCGGATTCATTTTCGATGGATATGGAAAGTACGAGAACGTTAGCGATCCGAAATCCGGTCTCCAGGATCAGCTACACCTTAATTTCATTCCACCTCCAGTCATCAATAGCTCGAAGGTATTGATTATCTTCGACCCAAAGAAGGAAAATGACATCCAAATCAAGGTTGGATGTTAAGCAATGCTCCGTTAAGTTTTGTTGTTAAGCTTTAAAAATTACTGAACCTATCACATCTTAATTGTAATGTAAGGACGGTAATGAAATTATGCGAGTTTTCTTAGCTCCATCTGTGAAACCAGATTATCTAACCAGTTACTTCAATTTTAAGACTTTCTAACTTGAATATAATTATGTTTCGGTCTATGTACATGTAGGTCTCCGAAATTTCTCAGCAGCGTCAGAGGACCAGCGTAACGCTAACGACGCGTGTATAGGACAACTAAACGACAGACTATAATTATTTGCTATCTAGTATAGTCAGTTGTATGTTAGCCATAATATTGACGTAAACTGCTGAAACCATCCAAGCCTTCGTAAATCTTAGAATCTATAGTTTTCTCCTGTGTTAATCGTTTCAGGGTGAATGTCTGCTGGACGGATGTAGTAATGGGGTTCTTTGCGAGGTCCTGGTGGGAGACGGTCAATGTCGCATAACTCAGGTCACGGATAATGTCATCACGTGTATTCCCCCGAAAGAGAAACCTCGCCAATCTCTAAACGACTTGTTCTGCCGTCCAAATCACCCAAATTCGTTCAAGGTCGAGGTATACAGACGTATAGATGACTTTAAAATTATTAGCCTACACCTACATGCTGTAAAAACACACTTCCAAAGAAGCTGTCCAACTGTCCAACTTTGACGAGTTATCTAACTCGTCAAAGCAAATGCGACTTATAAGGTAGCCAGAAAGTGTGTGTTGAGCTGAGCCAATTGAAGCATTAGGCCGACGCTTCTGTTTAAGGAAGATTGTTCCAAAAGAAGGTTCAGTAATAGACGAGAAGGATCGATGAAGATGAACTGGCAGCGATGTGAGGTAATCGTAATCGTAATCGTAAACTCGATATTTCTACAGCGCCCACAAAAGCGAAGTCGCGGGAACCAGCTTATTCACAGGCGCTTAACCAAAACAGAATCGATAGGCAGGGGTCAAAATCCAGAGAGTCAGGCAGGCAGACAGTCAGACGGCTAAGGTGGATGATGCTTAGAGTTGAAATGGCGAGGAAGGTGAGGGAAGAGAAGGAATCGGGATAGGATTTGTGAAAAAGCAGTGTTTTCAGTTTTGAGTGGAAGACCTGTGGAGAGATAGCAAGAGGTGAGGTTTTGGTGAGTTCATAGGATGGATCGGATATTTGTCGTAGCACAGGCGGGAGTTTGTTCCAAAGAGGCGGGACAGCTATGGTAGCGAGGAACCTGCAAAACCTCGCAGGTAGCAGAGCGATCGGCGACAAAGCAGGTCCAGGCTAACCCATAACTGAAACACAAAGTTCTATGATTGTACGTGTTTATCTTGATTTCTATTTACGCACTGGGTTTCTTCTATATATTTATTTTTTTAAATCTAAGTATTGCATATTTTACTTGTTGAAATGTGATCTCGCACTAATTTCAAATCATGGATGCGTCCCTGCATGCCAGAGAGTCAGTCATGTCTCTGGTTTGGCAAGCAAGAGGCTCCCTCTCCATAAAATTATATCGACTTAATGATTTTACGCTAAAATTTGAATAAACGTCTCTATTAATATTGCAGATACGTATCGGTCTACGTTCTTACGACTACGAGTGTCTCGACTACTATTTCCTAAACCTTGACCTCATAGTAGGACTTACCGTTGGTCTCGGAATTCCAGCACTCATCGCCATTTCTGTAGCGCTATATTGTTGCATTCGTAAATTGAGGTCTCGGAAAACGCCTTCACCTAGCAGCGGACAGTTACCACAACTCGAAGATGTCGATTGTCATGAGTTTTCTTTCAAAAGGCCACCTCCGCAATCGAACCGCAACACTTTCTCACACGAACCCAAAGAAAAAACCACAGATCAAAACTTAGGAATGAAAATCCTTCGAACCATCAACGCAAACGGTTACAGTTATGAAATTTCAAACGACAAGAATCGTCAAAGCCAAGATGACGTTGAGAGCCTAACTGATGACGTTGCAGCATGTTCACAAAACTATAACCGCAGAACTTTTTATCCGCCCGATTACCTTCAGAGCACAGATAATGACTATCTATCGAATATTGATGACGACAGCGCAGAATGCGTTGCATACGACAACCGTATCGGATCCAGCGATGGTGTTGGAGGACTCGAAAGCCCTTCAAATCAGTTGCACTTTCCGTCTTCCTTTGGAAAGAGCTGGGAAGACTATGACAATAACATAAGTCGAAACAGCGATGAATCCGATGACACAGAAACGTATACAAACGTTGGTGAACTCAGATTGAACAGATGACGACTAACTGAATGAGAAGTATGAGATGGCATGGTCTATTGGTTACAGCGCTCAACTTCTAAAATCATAGCTTACGGTGTTTCGCTCTTTTCTGTTCGCATTTTATCTATAAGTTAATATGCGTTTATTTATATGTGTATTCCTTTATTGAAACGTTAAATTTGACAAACCGCAACTTAATACAAAGATAGAGAGAGAGAGAGAGAAAAGTCTAATAGACTAATTAATTATCTACTACGTCCGATCTGGTGGGATAAAGTTCCTGATGATCTTAATGTCTAATTTGGTCGGGAGCTTACCCTTGGAACCCGTTTATAATTATAGACTAACACGCGAGGGAATTTGGATAAATTTTGTGGTGATGATACGATGAAAAAATCGGATAAATATATGCATGTGTTTGGTTAAAATTCGTATGAAACTCTCGGATGAATCGAAGTGAATTGTTGTGACATTTCTATCGCGTGACTTTGATCTGAATCGACGATCTGTGATGAGGTTGAGTGGTAAGGTCGTACGAAGCCTAAGAATGTTATTTCAGAGAATTCGTGGAGGTAAAGCAACAATTATAGGCCTACAGCGAGTGAACGGAGACAGCAATCAGCATATTGAAAATTAATGAAAATCGAAACGGGTTGCATCTAATTTGAAAGTGATCTGCATTAGATGAGAGTGGGTTCGAAGAGATTTCAGATCGACTACAGAGTCGGTGATTCAACAGAACTTATTGTGGAGACGGGGTGGGTGTCTAGATTGTACATCAACGGTTAGGTTTTGGCTGAAGTTGACTTTCTGCTTGTCTGCCTGCCTGTCTGCCTGTCTACCTTCATGTCTGCCTGTCTGCCTACCAGCATGCCTGTCTACCAGCCTTCCTGTTTGTCTGCCTGCCTGCCGGCCTGCCTGCCTGCCTGCCTGTCTACCAGCCTTCCTGCTTGTCTGCCTGCCTGCCTGTCAATGATTGGTGACGCATGAACATTATCGTACAAATACAAGTTCAAACCACTTATTCGAGTGTTACTTCCTAAACAACCGCACCTGTATTGTTCGTAGAAATTTTTCTCTTCCTTGTGAACGACTTCACCGATTTCACAGACACACAGAACAGAGAAAGACACACATACAAGTACGCGGACACCAACACGTCGACCATCTCATCCACGCGTGCCATCTCATTTGAAAAGCAACGAAGCATGAACATGATTTCCTCTGAAGCTCTCGTGCTCAGGGCCGTCTTAGGAGTAGAATGTCTAGCGACAGCAGACAATGATGACCGAAGTCAATGACTCCACACTTCAGACACTTGGTTTACTTACAGATCATTTAATTCGGATCACTTGTCTTCTGAGCCACTTAAAACCCTAATTATGATGTTCACATTTGAATCCGTAATGTTATGTTAAGTTACGTTATGTAATCTTATGTTATACACTTATCGTGGCCCATTTCAGACACTTGGTATTGTTTTATGTGGTAGTATTAGTCGCAAGAAATGCCTGTTGACATTCGGTGGCTTTCACGGTGCAGGAAATCCCAGAGGCTTTATCTTTGTGGAATGTGTTGCCTAGCAACCTGCGGCATTAGTTCTTTGAACTGGCTTGGTCTCTTGTAGGGAGTATAGCCTACCACCGAGTCATTTTTCTTGAAGCGGCGCTACGATCTTAAATCTCGATACGGACTACCGTTGACAGAATATTGCCGGAACAAGCTCTGCGGGGGACATGCCCTCTGTCCACATTCAATCGACGCCCTGCATTGTTCGTTACTCAATGAATTGCAAGCGATTTATTGACTCAGGATATTCTTGCATTCAGCTAAAAGCTAGTCTCAGTGAAAGCAAGACTGCATAGTCCTCTATGACTGTGTGCAGATCGGAACCAACGTCTTGTTGTTTCAAGGTGGACGTTGAGTTTGAATAACACTGCGAATTTTAAGACTCAAACGTTGTAGTCTAAGTTCGCATTTTGATCCTGTGGCTTGTGCCTTCTTCGTAGCTTTAGGGTGGTTATTTAGACATCTTCGCCTTAAGACCACGGCAGTGTCTTTTACTTAAATTGTTCGTTTGTGGGTCAACAGAATCTCAATTTTCTCTCGCTGAGGTAGGCTGGACAAAATTGCTGCTAATAGGTAACTCGCGTAATCGGATGTAATAGATTATGATAGATAGTACATGGAATTATATTATTGTATTTGGATGTAATAGAATCTATTAGATAAAATATAATTAATAAATAATGAAAAAGAAAAATAGCAGTCCCTTAAGTTAGCCCTGAGGCAGCCAGGAGTATGAAGTGTTAGCGACTTCGTTTTCTTAGCCTCGGCATATGAGGGCGAGTGGCCAGTTCTCTCTCTCTCCGCTCTGTCTGTCTGTCTGTGTCTCTGTCTCTGTCTTTGTCTCTCTCTCTGTCTTGCGCGCGCGATCAGTGTACTATTACTGAGTTGGTTTCATTCAAACGGGCAGAGTTGGTGAATGTTCTTACCCGATGAATTTCTTTGAGTATCGAGCAGGGTCGTGGCCATTCGGTCGCTATTTTGAAACGTGCACTTGCGCCGATGTTTACCTTAACTTACTTTACCAAATCATACCTAATCTTACTACCTTTCCTTACCTTGCTTTTACCTTAACAAATTTACAAGAAACTTTAAAGTTTCACAGATAAGAAATCTAGAACAATGCGTGGGTTTAAAATGGATCATATACAAGACAAAATCTTAGGCCTACGTAGACCTCACTCTGTAGAAGGCCAGGCCTATTGCGTAGGTCTGTGTTAAGAAGAACTATTTGCAAATAGTCAATCAAAGCCTATGGCACGATTTGCTTGCTTCATCGTTAATTTACTCATGCGGCAACGGCTTTGTACAGTGGATGAGTAAGAGCGAAACGAAATGAGACACAGACAGAGATAGACATAGACAGAGGTATACAGACAAAGACAGACAGAGACCAAAATATTCTGCTGACTGTAATAGATAACTCATTTTAAAAATCACCATGAACGCGAGTGAGACAGACAGACAGATAGACAAACAGACATACAGATACAGGAAGAATAAAGCCAGTCTTTCCCGCCCCCAGTGTAAGGCCTTTGTAATCATTTAGGGCTGACGGCTTGACTGAAGTTAAACCTATAGACTAGGTCTTCCTTTATTCAGTTTGAGTCACCTGCTTTTAGGTTACGATGTCGCAATCGATTAAACTTCCGAGTCTGGCTTTCGTCTGCCACATCTCGCTTTTACTGCTTCTCGAAACCTCATATTCAGGTAGGCCTATTTATCTACATAGTTATACATTGTGTAAATGGAATGGTTTGAATTGAATTGAATTTTGAATTGATATTTCATTGAACGTCAGCAACAATCGAAAGTCAACAAGAGAGTTAAAAGGAGGCGCAATTCAAGCTTGCCCCCGGGCGCTGAAACCCATCGTTACGCAGACTGCAGAATCATTCAGTGTAAATGGAATGGTTTTAATTTAATTGGATTATCAACTGATGGTTCATGAGACGCCAGCAATCGTCGGGATTACAGTCACTCAGCGAAAGAAAGGATTAATGGACAGCTAAAGGTGAAACTAAAAGAACAGCCATAGCCTCGCTAACAGTAATCTAATTTCTTATAACCGATTTCTTGACGACATTTGCAACAATCAGGCCTACATAATAATAATAATAATAATAACAATAATAATAATAATAATAATAATATGTAATAATAATAATAATAATAATAATGAGAGGCGATTTTACAGCGCAGTAGCCCAGTCAAGGCCGAAGAAAAAGGGCGCCATACATGAGATTTTGTACCTCAGTTTTGGCTACCTTTGCAAGAGTTATGTTAAATAAGTTTAAGAAAACATCACAGCGTGACCAAAAAACATACGGCATTCTATTATAGGAAAACAGAAAGAGAAAATGAGTAGGAAGAAACACACCATTCTATGCCCGATAGCGCATTGGATAACACACTGGCATAGAGAGCGAGAGGTACCGAGATCGATACCCGTAGGCGGACATGCTTTGTAGGCTGCTATTGGCGCCGTGTATTGCAGGCTGTCTGTTCTGCAGTAGTTAAGATTTATGTCTTCTGTCGTTTGTGTTCTTGTGAATTGTTTCAATCGCATAACTGTACACTGTAACCGGTTGCGGTTTGTCAACCGGACTGTTTCAATAAAGAATATTATCATAGGAGCAACCGAAAGGGGAAAAGGAATACACAATGCACGCACATTGGTGCCATGTCATGCAAATGTGATGCAACCACACTACCTACGACAACAACTGGAACATCACAATCACATGCTTTGGCTTCACCCCAAAGCGATGATAGGCAATCAGAAGTGCGTAAGCCTTCCATCATTGGATGTGTTTACCCGTGGCTTCGCTGGTCTCGTCACTCTCGTGCCAGGACCTGTTAGGCCTGCACGAGGTGCGTAGGCCTAAGGTAGACCAGTCATAGTTTGCTCACACTTAGCTTGTAACTGGTCATTCACCTGCATGAATTTAATATCTAGCCTATAATATGTAATACATATATTATACATATTATATATATATATATATATATATATATAAAATGAACAACCATCAACCTTGATTTCTCCCTTTTATTTATCTGTCATTAGTAACACAGACAACAACGACAACACCTTGGCCAATAACAACAACGACAACACCTGCGACAACAACGACAACACCTGTGACAGCAACGACAACACCTGTGACAACAACGACAACACTTGGGACAACAACGACATCACCTGTGACATCAACGACAACACCTGGGACAACAACGACATCACCTGTGACAACAACGACAACACCTGCGACAACAACGACATCACCTGCGACAACTGAGACAAGCACACTACCTACGACAACAACTGGAACAACACAATCAACGACAACGCCTCCTTTTAGGACAACAGCAACAACTGAAACAACATCCGTTGAGACAACGACAACGGTTGCAACGACAACGATGCGAGTGGACGGTGAGAAACAACAAGAAAGGAAATCTAATCTAATCTATTCCAATCAGAATACAATAGATTAGATTCATTATAATATGGTCCAGTGTGTTCTAATCAAATCTATTATGTTTCATATTGTTCTAACCTATCCTGTTGTATTCAAATAGAACCCATTTTATTCTATTAAAAACTTGTTATCTGTTCTTAACAAACGTGTTCTCATATTTTTATTTTATTCTATTTCTTTACTCCAGAGATGATCTCTAATGATGCTTCTAATAAGTCACTCTAATCTGCTCTATTCTATCCCGTTCCGTTCTGCAGTTCTATTGCGTTGCGTTCTGTTCTATTCCGTTCCGTTCTGTAATATTCTGTTCTACAAGTGACGATGCGTGCACTGTATGATGATCACGATGACTGTTATTTCATTCCATCTGGTTCTATTCGGTTCCATTAGCCTGTGTTCTATCCTCTTCCACTCTACGGACAGAAATCTGTCCGATTCTGTACTAAGCTATTCTATGTTATTCTATTCTGTTCCATTATGTTTTATTCTATATTCTATTCCAGTTCGTTTCCGTTCTATTCTGCTTTACTTTATATATTCTATTGTATTCCATGCCATTCTATTCTATTCTGCACAAACCTATCCATTCCAGCTTCTACAGACTTTTCTGTGTTTTTGTTATCTTCAATCGTTCTAGTCCTTAACAGTCTCTCGCCAAATCGTGGTCCAGTCGCTGGTGGAACGAAGGTCTTCTTCAGAGGTCAACGACTCAACGAAATAATCAGCGACATCTACTTTGGTACCGCAGGACCAGGAACCATCATCCGCTCGTAAGATGCCACTTAAGAAAATTCACAAAAACATAAGGTCGAATTAAAGTGATCGGGTGTAATTTCGGGTGTTAGGCTAACTCTCATCCCGAAACTTTTCCTTTTAACACCCAGTCACAGATACACAAACATATATACATGATGTAATAGAAATAAACATGGATTTATCACTCAGAATGCCGCATAATAAAAGGATTGTGGTTGGTTTCTTTTTAATAATCTTTCTTTAGAACGTACGACAGTTTAACCGTCTATTCACCCGTTGCTCAAGAAAACGGAACTGTTACAATTAACCTAACATTCAACGGAATCCCAGTTACAACTCATCTGACTTTTGAGTATCGACCAAATCCAAGCATTGATCGATTTCTTGCTGCTCCAGTACAACTCACGAGGTAAACACATCTCTATAAGCTTAGCTTTGGAATTCCCTGTCCAGTTCTTCTCTTCGACTTGGAAGTATTCATTCCAATGAAATTCAGGTCTTAATTAGAAACTGCTTTACCTGAGACGACCATCAACTGACTCCTCGTGCATTATGACAGATTAGATTAGATTAGATGTGATTTGATTAGTGTGTTGTACTTAAATATGTCAGGTGTGTTCATAAGATATTAAGATTGCTTCGACCTAGAAATTGTCGTTATCGACGAAGCTTATCTAACGGATTATGATCTTGGCAAGGATAAGGTGACAATGAACTCGTTCGTTATGACAGATTAGACAAGTTTAGATCAGATGAGATTTGATTAGTGTATTGTATTAAATACGTGTTTTATGAGATTGCTTCGACTTCAGTAACTGTCGATATTGGTGTTTTTCTGTGTTTCAGTGGCGGAAGTCTTCTGGCTGTCGTTGGTTCATCGTTTGATTCGGTTGCCAATCCTCAGGTCAACGTTACGGTTGTCCTCATGCAACCAGTCTCGTGCAACCGATGTCGTCGTGCAACCAATCTCATGCAACCATACGCTATCAACAGTTACATCGGGGTCTGTTTTTTCGCTAATCTAATGACTTTATAACGACGTTATGGCGATATATATAAAGCATCAAATTCGATGATCGCTTCCAGTGGAAATAAATGTCAAAGTCATAATTCATCAGAGAAGCTAGAATGTTTAGAATTTAGTCAATTTACCCCAAAAGAAGAAAACACCACGCACGTTGGGTATTATATCATCATATGTGATCATTAATAAAGCGCTTCTCACAGCATAGGCCTTTCAGAAGCGCTCCCAGCGCGAGGTACCCAGAGAAAAAGGAAGGTTTTAAGGTGCGAGAAAGAGGCAGAGATGCCACCCGAAGTGGGAAGTCTACCCTGGCTTGCAGCATGCCAAATTACATTTGCTGGGACCCATGTGGGCTGTGTAAGAGTCCATATGAGAATATGGGCCTTATGTGGGTTCCACGTGGGCAGGGTGACGTGGTGGCCAAGGCCGTATTTAGGGGGTTGTTTTGGGTGTTTAAACACCCCCCTCAAATTAAATAATGTATAATATAAATATTGCATTTACTAACATAGGCTATACGGTGTAAGAACTAAGAGCACTCTGTGAACTTAGATGATGCAGCTCTACAGTGCTTTGAGAGCTCACAACGCTCCTCCAAAACCTTTATAGACGGTTGACTTGGTTGCTTGTCAGCTTGTTCAAGAACGAGTAAACACCCCCGAAACAAAATCCTGGCTACGGCCTTGGTGGTGGCAATGGCATGCATGCCAGCATGCCCATGAACACTACATGGGACACGTGGTGGTCCCATATGGGTCCTATGATTATAGAAATATTGGTCATAATATGGGCCAATTTTGGCATGCTGGCAGGGATAGACCTATTAGATCATTCAGGTGACCAGATGACGAGACGAATCAGGTAGGCCTACATCTGACTATATCTTTCTCTCGACAAACCTAAACCTATAATTGTTCTTAGTTTACTAGCTCTTTCAAAATTTTTAAACTTGATGAAAATAATAATCATAATAATAATAATAAATTAATTAATCCTTCACTAAGCACAAAGCTGAAGAAGAATATTGAACAGTGTGGTATACAGTAACTGTTCTTCCTCCTTCAGGACTGTACGTACGAGTCTCCGGAAAACATGACCTGCATTCTTCCCGATCTCCACTTACCGGAAAACTTCACCAGCAAGTTGCAAGAAGACAGACAAAACCAAGGGAACTTCTCCGCAACGGAACCTGGAAGCGTTGCCAAGCTCTACGGTCCAGACGGCTCCGAGGCCTACATCTACATCGGATTCATTTTCGATGGATACGGAAAGTACGAGAATGTTAGCGATCCGAAATCCGGTCTCCAGGATCAACTACACCTTAATTTCATTCCACCTCCAGTCATTAAAAGTTCCACGGAATTATTTATCTTCGACCCAAAGAAGGAAAATGACATCCAAATCAAGGTTTGATGTTAAGCAATGCTCCGTTAGGTTTTGCGCTTTATCTTTCATTAATATCAATCTTAATTGAGACGAATTATACAAAACAATGCAACTGTATTTGATACTGCCCTCCGTTCAAAGTTCAGAATTGGAGACGACCATATGACAGAAATCTATGGCACCGAACAATTGTCCCAACACGACAACTGCCTCCGACGAGGCTCGGACCCGTACTCTATTTCGTAAATAATTATTTAGTTTCTAGTTTCCTACTGTGTTAATCGTTTCAGGGTCAATCTCTGCTGGACGGATGTAGCTATGGAGTTCTGTGCGAGGTCCATTTGGGAGAAGGTCAATGTCGCATAACTCAGGTCACGGATAATGTCATCACGTGTGTTCCCCAGAAAGAGAAACCTCACCAGTCGTCAAGCGACTCGTTCTGCCTTTCAGCCCATCCGAATTCGTTGACAGTCAAGGTACAGCCGTATGAATGATTACAAACTCTATGTATACAGCCTACCATATAATTGATATTGCTAAACGCTCGCCATTTACGAGGTGACCGAACCCACACTCCTAATATTGGCCGAAGTCGCCGAACTGAGTTTCTATTTTCTCTTATTATTCCTAAGACCCAGTTGATTGGGTTTTTTATTTTCTGTATTCGTGCATCTAATATTTATGCAATAATTTTTATTTTGCATTAAGTATTTTTAGTTTGTTTCATTTGTTTATTGACTTAAAAAAATTATGTCCCAAGTTACATATGGTCCCACGGGAAATAGGCCTAAATACCAATTAAAATTTACTGACTTGCTTAGTAGGCCTAATTCTGATTTTAAGGTCACCACTTTCATTTCACCCCAAATACAAATATTGAATTTACTCATCATGGGTTAGCCGTCTTTTGCGTTGGCAAGTCAGCCAACCCTTCATCCCTAAAAGTTATATCGACATAAGTTATTACTCAACTACTTCAATTAATCTCTCTATTTATGTTACAGATACATATTGGTTTCCGATCTTACCACTACCGTTGCCTCGACTATTACTCTCTAAATGTGGCCCTCATAGTAGGACTAACGGTTGGCCTCGGAATTCCAGCACTCATCGCCATTTCTGTAGCGCTATTTTGTTGCATTCGTAAACTGAGGTCTCGTAAAACGCCTTCGCCAAGCGGCGGACAGTTACCACGACTCGAGGAAGTCGACCCTGCTGAGGCTTCCTTTAAAGAAAGACGTCCATCATCGAATCTGACAACTTTCTCACAAAACCCCAAACGAGACACCCTATTGCAGAACTTACGAATGAGCGTGCTGCGCAGGAGCAAAGCAAACGCTTACAGTTCGGAAATTCCAAACGACAATTATCTTCAAAGCGAAGATGGCGGCGAGCCTCAAACTGATGACGTTGAGAGCCAAACTGATGACGTTGCAGCAAGTCCACGAAACTATAACCGCAGAACTTTTTATCCGCCCGATTACGTTCAGAGAACGGATAATGAGTATACGTCTACTATAATTAATGACCACAGCGCAGAATGCGCTGCATACGACAACCATTGCGGACCCAGCGATGGTATTGAAGAACTTCAAAGTCCTTCAAAGCAATCCTACATCCCACCGTCTTTCGGAAACAGTTGGGAAAACTATGACAATAGCATCGGACGAATCAGTGATGAATCCGATGATCAAGAAACCTATGCAAACTTCGGTGAACTCAGCTTCGACAGATAGTATTATTATTGCCGAACTTAAGCGTTTCATCTAAATCTTAATAAATGAAAACATCAGGAAAATCTCTAGGGTTGTGATTGACTCAAACGTAGCTATGCCACATACATAATTATGGCTTCAAAGCATAGTCCGGCGAAAGAAATCAAGCCGAAGTCAATGAAACTAATTAGAGGAAAAGACAATTAAAAATGTGGGGCGAAGTAACCGATTGGTTAGAGCGCTCGACTTGTAAAGCAGAGAATAGTCTATGGGTTTGAGTCTTTTCCTCTGAGAAGGTTACTGTAATAGAAGTTTAATAATAATAATAATAATAATAATAATGATGATGATGATGATGATGATGATGATGATGATGATGATGATGATGATGATAATGATGATAATAATGACGACTAATAATAACAATAACGATGCTGCTACTGATCTAGACTGATAGCGAAAGCGTGATGATATCAGAAGCTTTGTACGAAAAGGTTGAAGTTTCGATGGAAATTTTTTAAATGATAACAGCCCTGCGAAACTAAGAGTGCCAGCAAGGAGACAGCTTTATGATCACAAACCCGCAGCCAGATAAAAGTCGACGAGAATAATAATTACTGTCTCTGGTCAAAATAGAAGAGATAGGCAGTCTATAGCGTCAAAGTACTTTTTTTTACCAGAGACCTTTAGTGTCTAAGCTATCTAAGAAATCTGGCTTCGATAGTGTCTGCTATTTCCAAATAATGATACTCACTAGCGTACTAGTTGCGATATCGTTCTCGAACCAGAAGCATTTCCCTTTTGTGTAAACTGCCCTGAGCCCATAGGCCAAGGGAGAGGCCTCCAGGTCTTCAGAAAATCTTCATATAATGCAGCAGGCCCATCAGTAACACGCACGTAATCGTGAACTTATTTGTAAGAATGATTGAGTGTCAAACTGAGCAGACATAGGAAAAAACGAGAGTGGGTCAGATGGGCTCATAACCGTGGACTTCTGTGTAAGATTATATGAGTGTAAAACTCGGCAGGCATGGGTAAAAACGAGATCGTATACAATGACACATGAAAGCATGGTAGTTGCAAATGCAATGCGACACGTTGTCTTAGCTAGTCAGCGAGATATATGCGTTCTAGTACTACTGCACAGAATTCCATGACTGTAAGTAAGTAAGTAAGAAAGTGTATTCTTTATTTAACCAGCTGACAAAGAAGAACTCTGGTCACATACATGTAAGATAACAATTATTGATACAGATACAACTTCCCCATAGGGTTATCAGCTTTGGGCAATATTCTCTCGGTCAAAGGGCATAGGGGCTCTTTTCTTTTTGGTGGCAGTAACCTATGCAGAACATGCCTCGGGTTTCCCAGGACAGCAGAAAAAAGTCGTGCGTCTGCTTGGCGGCCCATTTGATTATAAGCCGGATTGCCGCTGGGAAAGCATCGCAGGAGGATCAGTTTATTTATATTACTGCTTGGAGCTTGTTTATGTCCTGTTGCCCAGCAAAACTCCTTTGGTTTAACCACACGACGTTCTCACAGGTCTTCGTTGACTGATTCATTGTCTGATTGGCTGATTTGCGGAAACTTCCTCATATGGAGATTCGTTCTTAGTAAGAGACTCTTCAACACAATGTAGAACGAGAACAAAGACATTAAATTTCACATAAAGTCTATGCCTCTAGACACGAGCACACCTTCAAAATATCTTTGTCACCAAATTCTCCGTCCCCTCTCTGCCACGTCACTGCATGCGTCCTCTCTGATCCTCTGACCGGCTTGACCTCTTCATTTCCCGTTTTAGGACCACAATGGATAAATCCAGATCCTTTGCCTGCGTAGTTCCCTCTGTGCGGAATGGACTTCCACGTTCTCTACGCTCTACCATCCTCGTTGATGGCATCTCCACCTCTTTCTCTTACCCTAAAACCTTCCTTTTTTTCTCTCGGGGTACCATGCACTGGGAGCGCTTCTGAAAGGCTTAATATGCTGTGAGCAGCGCTTTATAGGTGATCAAATACATTACAATACAATACAATACAGCCACACCAAGACACACACCTACAAACCCCTACACAAACACCTATGCACACACATGCACACATAGGCCTACATGTGCACACACACACACACATATTATATCTATGTACTAAATGTATATGAGTGGGGTGTGGGCGTGTGTGTGTGTGTGTGTTTGTGTGTGTGTGTGTTTGTGTGTGTGTGTGTGTGTGTGTGTGCGTGCGTGTGTGTGTGCGTATGTGTGTAACTTACGTGCATATACATAATTATAAAACCATAAATAATCCATAATATTGCTCTTAGGATTCCATAGTTGTTCGTGTTCGGTCTCGCACGAGTGCTCACTGGTTGTTACAAAGTCTGGAGTTCGGAGAGGCAGAGAGCAGAATAGGGTTGACTGTTAGTAGTTGTTACTAGTTGCTCAGAAAGCAGGACTTGACGCTGGATTTACTCCGATGATCTTAGAGCAAAGAGGATCGACGACTCGTAATCGCTCAACGGTAAGATGCGTTTGAGGCATCGTAATATAATATCAGGTAAAGGTAGTTCACGATAAGGTAAGGTAAGGCAAAGGTAAGTAAAGGTAATTCAAGGTAAGTAAAGGTAATTCAAGGTAAGTAAAGGTAATTCAAGGTAAATTAAGGTAATTCAAGGTAAATTAAGGTAATTCACGAAAAGGTAAGGTTAGGCAAAATAAGGTAATGTTTGATTATCTAAGATAAGGTGCTTGGAGGGCTTTCATCAGTGAGAAAGTCTCCCACCGAGGTTCTGAATGGTATGTGATAGGGCTATTATTAAATTGATTATGGTATGCGGTAGGATGTCTATAAACTTGTTCTACTTGCAGCAACGATTCAACATTGCTCTGACGAACCTCACCCTTCAGACAACTTAGTCAGCGGATGTAATCAACAGAAATGTCTACTTCTCTGCTGCTGATCGCTTCATTGCTACACTGTGAGTAGTACCTCAGATTTAATTTACGTTAATGTAGGGTTGCTCGATAGGGTAGTGGTTAGAGTTCAGAACTGTCAAATCCCAGCCAGGACAGAAATGTCGTTGAAGATTGCTGCTCCAATTGTGACCCCTATCCAACTCAGCTATAATGAGTACAATGACCGTACAATGTCGGTGGGAAGATGAGACAGCCACCCGCACTAAAATGCCGAGGCTAAGAAAATCATGTCCCTATCACTCTATACCCTTGGCTGACCTAGGGCTAGGTTAAGGGATAGCTCTTATTCTTGTGATGTCTGCATATATGAAGATTAGATTGTCTGTCTAGGCTAACATTACAGGTCTATTATAGGCTATAATTGGAGAATTCAATTCGCACAATATATTAACCTATTTCCTGTTACAAGAAGTTCTGCTCCGATGAATGTTTAGCACAATGATTTTGCAACAGTTTTTAAAATTGTATTTTAATAAACTATGTGTTTTTCTCATTTAAAAAGGTGCTTTAACATTATCCACAGCTACAACACAAACAACTACACTTCCGACTACTACCACAGTAGCAGCAACCACTACAGTACCACCAACTACTACAACAGTACCAACTACTACTACAGTAGCACAAACTACTACTACAGTACCACTGACTACTCCTATAGTATCACCAACTACTACTGCAGTACCAACTACTACTACTACAGTACCAACTACTACTACAGTAGCACAAACTACTACTACAGTACCACTGACTACTCCTATAGTATCACCAACTACTACTGCAGTACCAACTACTACTACTACAGTACCAACTACTACTACAGTAGCACAAACTACTACTACAGTACCACTGACTACTCCTATAGTATCACCAACTACTACTGCAGTACCAACTACTACTACTACAGTACCAACTACTACTGCAGTAGCACAAACTACTACTACAGTACCACTGACTACTCCTATAGTATCACCAACTACTACTACAGTACCAACTACTACTACTACAGTACCAACTACTACTGCAGTAGCACAAACTACTACTACAGTACCACTGACTACTCCTATAGTATCACCAACTACTACTACAGTACCAACTACTACTACTACAGTACCAACTACTACTGCAGTAGCACAAACTACTACTACAGTACCACTGACTACTCCTATAGTATCACCAACTACTACTACAGTACCAACTACTACTACTACTACAGTACCAACTACTACTGCAGTAGCACAAGCTACTACTACAGTAGCACCAACTACTACTACAGAACCACCAACTACTATTACAGTAGCACCGACAACTACTACAGTACCAACTACTACTACAGTACCAACTACTACTACTACAGTACCACCAACTACTACTACATTACCACCGACAACTACTACAGTACCACCACCTACTACTACAGTACCAACTACTACTACTACATTACCACCGACTACTACTACAGTACCACCAACTACTACAGTAGCACCAACTACTACTACAGTACCAACTACTACCACTACAGTACCACCACCAACTACTACTACATTACCACCGACAACAACTACAGTAACACCAACTACTACTACAGTACCAACTACTACTACTACATTACCACCGACTACTACTACAGTAGCACCAACTACTACAGTAGCACCAACTACTACTACAGTAGCACCAACTACTACTACAGTAGCACCGACAACTACTACAGTAGCGCCGACTACTACTACAGTACCAATAACTACTACTACAGTACCACCGACTACTACAACGGTAGCACAAACTGTTACTACAGTACCAGCAACTACTACTACACTGCCACCAAATACGCCAACAACTGCTACAACGACGTCAGTAACTACTACAACTACGCCAACAACTACTACAACTGCGATAACAACTACTTCAGCTACGCCACCGACTACTGCGATTGCACCACAAACTCCTACTACACCACAGACTATTACTACTGCTACTACAACTACCTTGGCACCCATTACATTCGGTAAGTAAGAGACTTTAAGTATCAGTAATGTTATTCTGCTCAATGAATCTCACTGGAGTAAGCATAGATTTGCAGGTGAATCCGTTTTTGATGTTCACGTTTTTCTTCTATCGAAAGATTTTCACAGTGTCCAGTAAAAGTTTACTAGACATTGTCGCTTGCAAGAACTGCCGCTGAAGTTAACATCCTGCCAGAGCGTTTCTGATTAGTCATCTTGAAAAGGTGCTATATAAAGGCTCTGAATGAATGAATAATAAATGGAAGAATGGATGAATGGATGAATTGACGAATGGATGAGTGAATGAATGAATGAATTAATTAATGAATTAATGAATTAATGTATTAATTAATTAATTAATTAATTAATTAATTAATTAATATGAGTCATGAGTTCGAGATCAGTTTTGGTGTAAGGTCAGAACAAGGAGTTTAGAACTCGACCGTGAATTCAGCCGAGTCGTGGTTTTCTTTTCTCCTCAGATCCACCGGTTGTAGACAGCTGGTTTCCAACATTCGGACCTCTGGCTGGTTCTACGAAGATAGTCTTGCGAGGAACTCGCTTGAACAATACGATCGCTGGAATCTACTTCGAAGACAGCAACAATTCTGCGGTTATAGAGAACTCGTAAGACGTCCAAATCTTTTAATTTTACACAACTATATTATATTTTCTTAAAGTTTAAATATATTTTTTGAAAACTTATGTTGTAAACATGCACGGCTGATTTTATTGTAAATTGCTAAATAGTTAGAAACGTAACGTGCGCAGTGAGAAAAGTCATCGAAGCATCCGTGCCGTGAATGTTTAACGGTCAAAGTTGTGTTCATGATAGTACATTGAGACGGTGGAAAAGGCGCTATATAAGTTCTCAATTACATACATACAAGGTAAGGATGAGAAAGCTTTTAAAGGGAAACCGTCAGTGCTTAAAAAAAAGACTGTATCTCTAAAAGCAAATAAACAATTTAAAAGCAATTCACTAATTCATTCATTTATTCGTTCTTTTGTTCTTCGTTCTTTTGTTTATTCTTCGTTCTTTCTTAGTTTCGTCGTTCATTTTTGGTCCGTCCGCTTCATTCATTCATTCATTCATTTTTCATTCTGTCAAGTCGGTCAGTCACTCAGTCATTCATTCAAGTCATTCAGTCAGTCATTCAGTCAGTCAGTACCCTCACTGATTGCTGGTGAGCCTCTGAACAGATGTATCATAGGTTGAATTACAATTTCAGCGCATATGACAGATTAACTCTTTTCTCTCCGTCGGCAAACGTCACTGGATCGGTCTCAATGATTGTCATCGCCCTACACAACTCAGCAATCGTCGCAAACCTCAGCTTCCTGTATAAACCGAATCCACTGATACAGGGCTTTGATTTCGCTCCACAACTGCTGACCACGTAAGCATATATACGTTTACTTTTTGTCAGACCAAATAGGATATACGAAGAAGAGTAGTAGAAGAAGAAGAAGAAGAAGAAGAGCAGTCCCTCAAGCTGCCCCGATTATGCATGTAGGTATGTATGTATGTATGAGCAGTTATAGCGCCCCTTTAAAATTTCTACTCAGAGGCGCTCCCGACTACAGCGCGGAGAAGAATAGGACTTTCACGCCGAAGCGCATGAGCAATTGCAGAAGGACTTGCCCAGGGTCCCTACGCGGCGGTGGTTGTTGAACCCGCAACCCTCCGGTTATTAACCGAACATATTACAGCACGCACTCACGGATGATGCCATGTGTTGATGTCAGAGACTTCAGTGTTCTTAGTCTGGGGCTCTTGGAGTTATAACTAATACTAACCATTAATACCGTCCCCGTGGGAAAGGCTCGAATGTCACCCTCCGCTGTTGCCAAGACGAGCAGTACTAACCAGTCGGCGGAGGTCGCCCGTTTCCCTCCGTCAAACAAACGAATTATAAAAATAATTAAGTGAATCACTCGATAAAAGATGTAGATGACTGCGTCTGTTCTGCGCCTTTTCCAAAAGGGGTGGAAGTATTCTGACGGTGATCGGAGAGAATCTCGACTCTGTTGCCACTCCTCAACTCAACGTAACGGTTGTCATCGACGACCAAAGGGGAACGACCCTCAAATCCAGCAAGCAAAGCCTCAAAGTCAACAGTGTACGGTCGGTACCAGGTATTACAGCTGATATTGACTATACAAACTAATAACTACTACTGATAATTGATGTAGACCTGCTGCTGTTCTGCTACTTTTACAAGGGGTGGAAGTATTCTGACGGTGATCTGAGAGAATCTCGACTCAGATGCCACTCCTCAACTGAAAGTAACGGTTGTCATCTACTACCTAGGGGGACTACCCTCTAGCCAACAGCTACTACAGGTATACTGATTCTTACTACTGTTTACCAATCTTAAGCATTACAGAAATTAGGGAGCAGCATTGTTGCTCAGGTGGCTATTGTCTTCGCAGATGTTACTGCCAGGGACTCTATAACCTCCACCGACTTTCCGACCATCGGCAACTACTGGACTCTTTACCGTATAAAACCGAAAAAACAACGTGCGTTACCAGGTATTGATTTAATGATCATTGTTTTCCGGAATTCTCAAGATTACAGTGAAATAATTCGGAGCAGATTGTCTTCTGATGAGTTGGTTTTACCAGGAACTCTATTTTGCCGTACAACCAACCACCGACTTAACCGAAAAACTAACACTTCATACACTATGGCTGCCTCGTCTATACCGCATTACACCAGATTCGTCACACATTCATAACATTGCGTTCAGCTGAAATGGTATTTCATTTCCAGGACTGTTCCTTCAACGAAACAACACAAAACATGACTTGTCTTCTGCCTGATCTAAACCTCGGTCCAGACTTCACCCGGAAACTCCAAAAGGATCAGGAATCCGGTGTAAATACTTCAACGACACAACCTGGAAGCGTCGCCATGCTCTTCGGCCCAAACGAAACAGTGGCCTTCGTCTACCTAGGATTAGTCTTTGACGGATACCGGAAGTATGACAACCTCAGCGACCCTAAGTCCGGCCTTGATCCGCTCTACCTTGGTTTCATTCCACCTCCAACCATCAACAGTTCAACGGATATCCTGACCTTTGACCCGAATACGGAGGACATCATCACCATTAAGGTCAGGCCCACTCTTAGAATTAACTTCGTATTTTCATCTTTATTTCTGTTTTTCATCTTTAGATCCTTAACTGCTACTCTTTTAGTTTTTTATTCAATATTATCTTCTTTAACCTTCTTTTGCTCAAAAACTTAACTTTTAGGCCCCACTTGCCCTTTTCACCTTTCGTTTACTTTCTGGCGCGTCTAAAGCGTCGGCTGTATCCCATACTACTCTGTCTGCCGTGTCGCTCTGAGCTCCCGATGGTGGCTTTTTTAGGGAATTAAATCTCGGGTTAAGATGGTTATATACGGGAACCTTAAAAGGTTGACACTATTCGAACGGGCAGCCGTGGTGATGGATCTCACCCGATAAATTCATGAAATTTGAGCAGGGTCATTGAGGTATACGGTCGCTACATAAAAGCGAGTACATTTATTTTTCTGACCTGTACCTTGTGTATGAGACTCGCGATGTTTTTACTTTCTCAGGGTAAGTTCCTGGAACAGGCCTGTGACTACGGAGTTCGATGCCAGGTCTTCATTGGCCCGGCAAATTGCACAATCCTGTCAATCACTTATAACGCGATCACGTGCCAACCACCGAAAGAGAAACCGCATTCCTACCCTAACGATACGTTCTGCACTCAAGACCATCCAGACACGCTCACAATCAAAGTGAGCTTATTATATACATGCTCGGAACTCTTAGCGCTTAATTATTAATTGATTAGAGCATTAATTAGAACACTAATTGTCCTATAATCTGTTCAGCACACTTGCATTATTGCCCTCATGCGTTCGTACATAATACATGCATACATACATAATATGTACACACATATACATCCACATACATCGACACATACCTGCATACAAGCATATGTATACGTTGCAGAATAAAGATATTCATCTAGACCCATTAACTTCTATTTATTTATTTATTTATTAACTTCCTTTTATTTATTTATTTATGTTTCATTTACATACCTCCGTAATTCACTTTATTTCTTCAATCATTCCGTTTGTTCGTGTGCAGTTTTTATTTCTTTGTTCCTTCCATTTGATTGATTCGATTTAAGGTTGTGGTCGGATTCTACACGTACTACTACAGATGCCTCGAATATCTCTACCCCAACATTCCTCTGATTGTCGGACTAACCGTTGGCATCGGAACTCTTCTTCTTATTCTTATCATCATCGTCGTTACCTGCTTCTGTCTCCGTCGGAAAAGGAGACAAGAAAGATGAAGACCACAGGAATCTATCCACCACCGAAAACCAAGAGCTCCAGGACAACAACCCTATTTTTGACAACTCGACCGAAGTCGAAGAAGGTACTTAATTCAATAGACGCCGAGATACCGGGTTTCCCCTAGGCACAGACTTCGATTCGACGCGTGGACATCCCGCTATGAGGTTCAGCGTCGGAAGTCTGGCGAATGGACACGACCGCCGGGAAATAACCGGAACCGGAGTCTCCTTGACGACTATGATGTCTACTACAAATGATGCGACTATGATGACACAATCCCGGGTGACCGAGAGGAGGATCGTAGGACAGACAGCGTCCATGTTTCCACCAGAATCGCCGCGTTTTCCTGACAGTGCCCAAGTGGATGATTATAGCTACGATAGTCGTATACCATATTCGACTGATCAACCTGGTTCAGCTGGTCTTCGACGAGAGAACATATATCCGCCTGAGTTTGGGCATTTAGCAATGCTGCCAGAGCAGGCGGAGGTACGAATTTTCTCAAATCGAAACTCACTGTTCCCTCCGCTATAGGGAACAACGTAACCGTTGGTTAATCGTCTCAGGTTAAGGGTAGTTTAAACTTGAAGACAATATTGGAAGTGGAAGTCCCTTCCAGTACGGAAGCACCTATCGCAACTGAGCGCTACCTTAATAGCTTCCCGCGGAATAACAACAAAGGCAGTTACGACAGACAGATTTCACTGCTGGACGACTTGACTTAGACACGACCCGAAACCTTCAGTCGATTTTCCCACCTCTGCCAGACCCTGACGGGGGTTGGCAACTTCTCTCCAACCCTCAGGATGGGTTTCAATATGCTTTCCATGTTTCCTCCATGATTAAGTTCAGTCGAAGACTGAGGAAACGTTACACATGTACCACCATTCAGTTGCACCCATTTCAGAAAAGTTAGACCTCAAGAAAACTGGGGTTCCAGGTAGGACTAACGGTCCCAGTTCAAGGGTATGCTCTCGATGAATGGATCGAGGTTCAGCTATACCCCGTTCTACCCCATAACCGGCACTAGAATCTCATTCTCTTTTGTCCCCATTCGCTACTCGCCTCTAGTTCTCCAACCGATCCATATAAATAGACTGACCCCATTCCTGCTCGACTCTGCTCAGATCTTCCTCTGAATTCCGCAAAATCTTCGTTCCCCACCAATACCTCCGCTCACCCACCGTCATCTGCCTCAGGCTCCTCTGCTTATGTAAGCTCTCCACTCCAAATTGAAGTCCCACTTTTCAGGAATTCCCTAATCCATCGTGTCCTCCACCTTCTCAACGAAACAGCAGATAGGCTATTTAACTGTACAACTGTACAACTAATGGGACAAATCTTTTAGGATTTATCCCAGTAGTTTGGGTGATTTGTCCCAGGTAATACTCTTCTTTTAAATATAAAGTTATTAACCTTTTAATATTGTAAATATTCACCGAATGAAACATTATCTGAAAATCGAATCGACGGACGCTATTAATACAGAAAAAGTTAATAATTAACGCGTTATATAAAAGTATTATGTCTACCAATATCTCTGGGACAGGTACACACTCTATGTTTAGACTAATTATCACTAATATATCTCTGTATGTAGGCTAGCAGAGGAATGATTATATATTACGGAGAGTATCGGGTAGTGTAACAGTGTATGAAGAACCGCGAAGGTTTCAATTCCGGTTTTACCTTTTCAGACGCCATTTTAACTAAAGTGTATAATATATTTATTGCATAAAAGTTAATGTGCATTCATGATATTTCTAATTTCGTCATTCCATTGGTTACCTGAAAACATCATAGCTGTTTAGTATAAAGTAGATATTTTAACTAAGTTGTCTTTTCTAAGTTCTAATTAATTAAGATCCGTAGTCAAAACTTGAAACATGAATGATCATCATGTATCATGTGTATTGCAAGCTGTCTGTTCTGTTAGTAGTTAAGATTTAAATTGCATAACATGTAGAAATGTACAGCGCAGTGCGTTTCTAAGCGCTTATTAAAGAAAAGATATTATATTATATTATTATTATGATGAATAGACTACGGTTCGAACCATTACCATTATGGTATCATAGGGGATTAGGTCCGGTGCCTAATGCGTATCATCTGAAGCTTAATAAGTGAAAACATCAGGATAATCTCCCGGGTGGTGATTGAATCAATTGATGACTAACAAAGAAGTAACGCCATACTCAAGATTCATTCAGTTGGCTGAGAGAGAAGGATTAAGGGGACACAAATATAAGATATTCAGGAAGTCCGAAGGCGCTATTAAACACAGATTTTGTAGTAGCAGAGTGATAAATGCCTGGAATGAGCTGAGTGAGGAGGCAGTTTCGGTGGAGCCACTCAACAATTTCAAGAACAAGCTCGGGCATATTAGTGGTGGTTCTCACACAGATGTTTAGTCTTCGGAACCACTTTAAGCCATGTTATGTTATGTTATGTTATGTTATGTTATGTTATGTTATATGTACTTGGACGAATTTCTCTACGCTTGTCATGTACATCGACAGTACAACGTGGTAGGTCCCTCATTCTGAAAGAGGCCGTCATGTAACCATTGGACATTAGCACCTTCTCTTTTCTACGCCCCTAAATTTGTCAAAGGTTAAAACCATTCTATTCAAACGTGGTCGTGTATAGGTAGGTCAGAAACTCTTGTGAACTTTTTAAAGGAGGTCCAATATAAATGTGTACTTACGATTACGATTACAACTGAAACTACCGGCGTGTTTTATATGAATAAAGGAGTAATTACCTACATGCACTGTCTCGGACCATCCGCCATTGGGTTGAGTTGTTCCCTGCTTAGTGTAATTATTCCCTTCGCTGATTCCAGTGGCTGATTTAGCCATAGGCCCGGGGGGCGAACCGCTCCCTGTGCCCCTCCTGGTTGTATTCCGGCGCCCCCTCAAGACCAGACCCGCCCGTCATGGTGGGCTGCCAGAACGGGCCATGGGTGTTGTATGGCCGAGGTTTAGTCCTTTCTTAACCCCAATAAACTGCAAATCATGATTCAGTCGGCTAGGTCGAGGACTTCGAGATACCATTAGCATCTAATGTATATATAGAAGTCTATGGCTAGGTCTACGGTCAACACTATACTTCCCCAAGTATTGCTGTTTTGTGTATCTTTACGTATGTAAATTAAATAGGGGCTAGGGAGAGGCCGGAGGCCAGATAGACAGACTGCATATACAGGCCATAGAAGTGCATCACTCTGAGGATGCAGTTTCAAAGTCCAATGACTCCTCCAGAGTCCACACACATGCCCATCAATGAGTCATCCTCGATATGTGATACCGGTTCCAACACTGAAGCCAGTCCAGCATCAGGCATATATCCATCACCAAGCTGGTACACATTCCCCTGTCATGTTCCAATAGTTTGTAGTATATATGCCGACTGCACTGGAGATTTGATGTATATATATATATATATATATATATATAATCTAATCTAATCTAATCTGAACATTTGTAAAGCGCTTCTCACAGCAGAGCTATTCAGAAGCGCTCTCAGCGTGACAGGCCCGAGAAAAGAGAAAGGTCTTTAAGCAGCGAAGAGATGCCATGAGATCCCCTCCAGAAGCCTGCTACGAATTGCAGGGGAAGGTCATTCCATACCGATGGACCCACTACAGCGAAAGCCGGATGCTGGGTTAATGAGGTTCGCGACCGAGGTACGAAAAGATCAAGCCGGTCAGCAGAACGAAGAGGGCGAGAAGACCGTGCAGATAGTGGCTTACACATTAAGTCACAAAGGTACCTAGGAGCCAAGCCCTGCTGGGACTTAGTAACTAGAAGCAGGATCTTGTACTTGATTCTAGCCGAGAGAGGGAGCCAGTGAAGATCATTAGTCATGTAAGTGGAGATGTGAGAGTACCGAGGAAGACGTGCAATAAGTCTGGCTAGAGGACAGGCGAACCTAAGGAAGCCCAATTAGTACAGAGTTACAATAATCAATGCGTGAGGAGACAAACGCATGAACCATGGTTGTAAACACTTTGGAGGACACCGATCTTCTAATGGCTCTAAGTCGCCTCAGTTGGTAGTAACAAGAGCGGGTCAGGAGAGATAGGTGGCCAGTAAATGTCAAAGCGCTATCAAGTGTGACACCCAGGTCACGAACATTAATGTAGTTGGCTTCGAAAGTTTAAACCCAAATCACGCAGCCTTTTGGATATTTAGCCAATTGCAATTCTCTGCTAGTGGCTTTCGGATTGGCGATCCGCATATTGGATTAAACTGCTATGAAACGGAGATTATTTGGTATTTATATAATCAATTCGTTCTTTAAATAAATAACATTAGCTTGCATTGTGATAAATTAGACATAATTACAAATTGTATACTGATGGCTGAATCCAATAAACGCAAACCAGCGAAAAAGTAGAGTGGAGCGGCTCGGCGTGCCAGTAAAGTACCAACTCGATCTGCTACTGCAATTTGGTTGGTTGGCAGTATCGCTGAAAATTTTAAGACTTCCAAACTTCCATCTCGAAGAGAAGTATTTAAAGTGTTATTTCACTTCCATATGCACGAAACAATTAGCCTGAAGGACAGTAGGCCTATAGACAAAACCAGTTTGCAGCTGCTACCAATCTGGGAGATGACCCATATCCCAGTAAAGGCCACGGCACATGTTGCTGAACACATAAGGAAGCTCCATGCTGAGTGGCAGGACCTGAAGAAATGTGTAAACGGCAAGACATGTTAAGATATTTTCTAAGATTTGTGTCTGTGATAAAGACAGAGGAAGACCGCCTAGTTGCACAGCGTGAGAAGAACCACAGACATGAGATTGCTGGAATTGATAGCCTCGAGGAAGAACGTGTGATGAAAAGAAAAGCCGCTGCTGCTGCTAAATATACTTGGACAGTATCAACTAATACAACAGTGGCTGCAACAGTGGAGGACATTGATGAACTGTCATCAGACTCTGACTGACAGTGACAGCAGTACTTCTTATTCACCAGGGGCTTGTCCGTCAAAACCAAACTTCCATAACCCAAGAATTAGAAGCACAGTGCACGTGGTCACGCCAGAGTTGCCGCTGCACGGGATTGAACAAATACAAGCGATAGAAAGGCAGCACACATATTTTCTGTCATAGCATCAACTGGACAGCTGAATCACAAAGCAGAAACTTTGATCATTAGTCGAAATGCAATCAGGAGGGCAGGAATTAAACACCGCGAGTATACACTTCTGAAATGAAAGCAGCATTTGACGTTTCTGACCCAGTAGTTCCTGTGGTCTTACACTGGGATGGTAAGATCATGGGAGGAGTTAAGTGGTCCGTGAAGTAAAGGCGTGAATCGTCTTCCGAAACTGGTCTCTGGACACGATGTGATCAAGCTGATGTCCATGCCAAAAACTTGATGATGGAACGGCTGTAACGATGTCACATGCATTGGCTGATAGCATGGATGAATGGGTTCTAAAACCCGATTGACTGGAGTGAAGAAGTCCAGATGTTTCAAGATACGGGAGAAACTGTATGGAAACAAGACGTTCAATGGTCTTAGAAAGAAAAGAAAGATTGGAAATGGGGCGATAGTTGCAGCAAAGATTAGGATATAAGTTGGGTTTCTTAAGAGCAGGGAAGACAATGGTCCGTTTCTGTGAAGAGGGGAGATGACCTTCAGAGAGAGACCTGTTAAACAAATAAAGAAAAATGGCAGAATTAGTTGGTTTCGCGTAAATTTAAGAACTACTAATAATGTTACTTGACTAAAGAAAAAGCATTAAAAATGTCGGCCTACAAATCACACTACTAAACAGTTTACGAAAATATCCGTAGAAGAATTGTAGCTTGCATTTTAATTCATTCATTCATTATTCATTACGAAGTTTTATATAGCGCCCCTTCAAGGTTACTACTCAGGAGCGCTCCCGACCCCAGCACGGCTGAAAAGAACAGTTTTGAGGCAAGTATAGAAAGATTCAGAGTGGATTCTGGGATGCAAGCGCAGCATCAAAGGGAGCCCGTTCCAGAGGGATGGGCCAACCACTGAGAAGGCTCGATTCTGCTTAGTAGCAGTGCGGGCAAAAGGGACCATGAGCACACCCCGCTCAGTATTTAATGTCATGTATCTAACCGTTGTGTCGCTTAATGTGGTGAGTTTTGCACGTCTAGCACTGTCTATTTGTTGGAATACTACTGCTATAAAAGAAATGCACGCAATTAAACCACAATTATCATAATTTTATGTTATGAGGCTACAGAATAGCCGTGCAAAGAGGCTAGCATTGACTAGTATAGGTAATTGATTGGAGCTTTGAAAATAACAATGAATTAACAATAGAACATGATTATTAAAGACTTCTTTGCATTAATTTACCATCTGAGCCTTCATTCGTTTGCTCGTCATAACATGATTCAGTCAGGGGCTTCTATCCCTATACAGGGTGGGCGCAAGTTGATCCCAGT
Organism: Aporrectodea caliginosa; assembly: GCA_020284085.1. Taxonomy (NCBI): domain Eukaryota; kingdom Metazoa; phylum Annelida; class Clitellata; order Crassiclitellata; family Lumbricidae; genus Aporrectodea; species Aporrectodea caliginosa. Next base: position 225,792 of record JACEVL010000589.1, read on the forward strand.
GAAAAACAGAGGGAAGTGTTTCTTTTAAATTTTCATCACACTTTCTACAAGTTACAGAGTCCATTCACAGTCCTGTGAAAGACCCACTTTTCCTGTAAAACATTTTGTGAGCCGGTGACATCGTTCCATTAAGTCACTCGATTTTAATAACACACTGAACTAATAATGTGTTATGGAGTTCTAGCACTTAATCGCGCGACATTATCGTCTGCACATTTATGACAAAAATAAACATTTACATTGGTTTCCACTTAAAAACATGCTTTTACTTAGGCTACGTAGGCCTATTTCACTGACCAAAACATTATGCCGCGTGAAAAACGAAGTATAGGGCCTAAATATCGCTGTTGCAAGTTGGCATGCGGCAACTTTGTACAAATGGACAGAACACTGTCGAAAGCATCACGCCTTGAAGAATTTGTTGCATTTTGGCGACTGCGATTGCGAGATTTTAATCTAGGCCTACTTAATTCAAATGTGCATCCGTTGAACATTGAACAACTTTATCGATAATCCTCCATTCTAGGTACTTTAATTATTTTGCATTGGTATCCATTGTATACATGTATGGTCAATTTAAAAATTAATGGAAGCTGGATTGATGAATATAAATAATTGTTTGGCTTAATGGAAGCTTGATTGATGAAAGAAATCTTTGCATAAATAGAAGTTGGATTGATGATATTTTAGCAGACGAAACCTATGAATTACATGCACATTTAGGCTATCTAATCAGAAATTAGCGAAAAATTCACGTTGACAATATCGGATCTGGGAGAGAGAGGAGGCCCGGCCCGGAAGGAGGGGAAAGGATGGATTGAGCCCGGTTGTTTAGGGGTGATAGAAGCCACTGGATTCAGCTGATGTTCGTTTCTTTGGCATGTCGTAATGGATGATGCTGTAGGATCTGCAGAAGAACGAACGTCGCCTTTTGAAACACAGTGTCAATTTTGCAAGAAACACCAAACGATGTCCGATCAAATCGAACGAGAGTTACAAACTTAAGTTCGATGCACAAGTAAACCGACTAGGTAAAAGTGTTAAACGAATAATAGCCAATAAATCACAATTACTTACATTTAGAATTTACTCCATGCAGGCGAATCCTAAACGAATGACGTCTTGTCTATATTATGACGTCACAAAGTGAGTGTGATGTCTTGGCTTTGGGGATTTTTCTTGGGGCGAATTGTCAGGATCCCGATGTCTTACACTTTGTATTTAATAAAATTCGGCCTAAATTGGTAACCACAAGACTATCCTGATATAGTAGTTTTTAAATATCATACTAAACATTATTATTGTTATAATAAATAATACGGCTACTAAATATTATCAGAACCGTTGATATATGTGATGTTTAGTTTAGGAGTTCAATCCTTTAACAACAGCTGCATTGGTTAACTAGTAACTTTTTGCACATGCTCGTCGTTAGGGGATTAATGTACAAACATAGCTTCATAGATCGTTCCCTCTTGACTTAAGCGAAACAAGATGGTTGATCCCAATCGGGATCATTTATAGTTCAAAGACACTACACTGCTTTCCCCGAAGTAAGTAAGTAAGTAGTTTATTCACCACCAAATTAAGCAAAACGACAATACACAAATAATACAAACTGAGTGGTGGGCTACCGGTGAAGTCTCATAGGACTCATCTCGCCGGTCACCCTAAAGTTAAGAGGTAAATGTAAAATATTCAAGTCGCAAAGAATGTTCTTTAGTCACTAATGTTAAAAAGTTAACTCCAGTAAATATAATAATATTGACTGGAGTTTGGGTAGATTGCCCTCACCTCTGAAATAAATGTCTAGAAGGCTTTCTTCGGGTCTGCATGTGCAATCAAAATCCTCGAGATACTATGGGGCTCCCTAAACCTCTCAGCATGTCGCTCAGGTAGGCTAGTTAATATTCATTTATTCATTGGACATGTCTTCCCGAATTTCTGTTCTCTTCCTTTTGTAAACGATGTTTCAATACGTCCAACTGGATTCTTTAAAACGTGTAGGGAGCACGATGTGTACATTCGCAGTTTCAAACAGCATTTGACGTCATAGAATGTCAGCTTGCGATATGTAAGTGTACGAACCACTCAGATAATTAATGGACGCTGCGTATGGACCTTAGGCCATCATATCAAGCATGTGGAGCAAATGAGCTCAATGGTTTTCGGCTGATGCTGTATCACTAAGTGTGGTACCTTAAAACAAGAAAACTGTAAGTCTGCAAGCAATCATTGGCATCACTACGTCTTTGATTCAATTAATATCGCAGCGTAAAGACCCGTCTCCAACCGTTGGCTGTTTGGTTCGACGGAGAATGCCATCAGTCACGTCGCTGCTGAGAGACGATTTCGCCGGTCCAAAGGTACTAGCGATCGTCTATCCTGCATTACCCACATTGCCAAGTTTACTCTTGCTCTTCCTACTTCCAACTAAGGCGTCTCAGGGCCATTCGCAAATCTGTTTCATCTTCGAGCTTTACCTCAGGTGTCTACGCTTTCATTCATTCATTCATTCATTTCAGATATTTATATAGCGCCCCTTCAAGATTTCTACTCAGAGGCGCTCCCGACTACAGCGCGGACACTGAATCGGAGTTTCACGCCGAAGCGCATGAGCAATTGTGAGTGAAGGACTTGCCCAGGGTCCCTACGCGGCGGCTTGAGGTGGATTCGAACCCGCAACCCTCCGGCTGCAAGGCACCAAATATACCCCCTTTCGTCTGCTCTTAAACAGACTACTGCAATCTCGCCTCATTGGCCTAACTAGGGTTTGTCTTTCTCGTCATGTCATGTGTGCCTGACTGTGCTGCTACTACCATATATAGATTTCTACCCATCGTAACGCTGATATTGCCGTTGTCAGGAGTCTGCACAGTTGACTAGAAAGGATTTTGTGATGCTACCATATGCATTTCCATCTTATCAGAGTCAGGATTCACCTTCATATTGTCCATAAACTTGCTACAACGAGGTGTATTCCTTTTCTGTTCACTTCATGGAACAGTCTTCCCGACCATGTGAAGAACGAGCAGCTCAAAACCTATCTGTTTAAACAATCACAGTACTCATTGACTTTTGAACTCATGCACAGCTCCCTTGTCTTCGGCCTCGGCTGTGCTATAGCGCTGTTCAAATCGTCTTATGATTTTTACTGTTATTTATATCATGGGCGATTATTGTTATGCGATACATGATCATGACACAATTGAGTCCTTACCGAATGTCGAGTTGGAGGCGAACCGTGAAAACAACAGAATAAAACACGGACCGACACTTATAAAGCGACTAAATTAAGGTTTTAATGTGTAACTTCCTTCTACTTACTGAACGCGAAGTCATTGCTCTGTAGATTGTGACGATTTCTTTAACGTCACTGCATTGTTAAAAAAATAATCATCGTCGTCCGCCTTTCGACGACACTGAATTTAATTAATCATAACGCTGAGTTTGTATCTCGCGCTAACACTCTACTAACGGTAAATGATGACATGGTTTAAATTACAATTGGTTTCCTAGTTGTTTAAGTAGTTAATTAATAGGTCCATTATTTGTTTTAAATAATTGATACTCTATAATTTTCAAGGTTTTTTAACTTAAAATACAACGCAGGTTGCTTTATTTATAGAAACTAAGACGCATTGTGACGTCATAGCTTGCCCAATGAACTTAATTCATTGGCAAAATTCATTGTCTACGGCATGGAGAGATGTCGTTCAAGAATCGCAGCAGTTTCATCCGTCCTGATAAATTCATTCTGTACACACTCTTCATCATCATCGGCAAAGGGAAATACTTCCTTAATACAATTTGTGCATAGCCAATTAACTAAATCGCAGGGTGCATCGTAATCGTAATCGTAATCTCCAAACTTCTAAAGCGCCACTCGAAAGCCAAGCGCAGGGCACCAGCTTATTCACGAGCGCTGCGTCTAGGCAAAAGGGTTATCCGAGAGAGTAGTCCAAAGGAGGTCCGAGTCCGGTTTCCAGAGGATCAGAGGGGTCAGAGTAGCTGCTAAGGTGGGTGTCGTTTACGTCGAGAGTTGGAAGGTAGATGATCGGTTGAGTCGGGGTAAGAGTTCTTGAAGAGGAGAGACTTTAGTTTCGAGTGGAAAGCCTTGGCAGTGATGGATAGAGGAGCCTGATGCGGATGATGGTGGGTGATTGGAGATGATGGTGGAGGAACCGAAAAAGTGCGGAATTCAGGAGGTAGGTCGTTCAAGAGACGTGGTGCAGTGTTGGATATTGCTCGGTTGGAGAATTTGAGATGAGTAGTGACAGGAGGTCGAGAGAGAGTGAGAATGGAGGATGATCGGGTAGAGCGGGTTGGCTGGATGGTGAAGAGGTCGCGCAGATATCTGGGCTGGGAGTGTTGTAGAGAGTTGTAGGTTAGTGATAAGACTTTGAAGTGAATTCGCTCTGGGATTTTTAACCAATGGAGTGATTTGAGGATGGGAGTGATATGATGATGCTTAGGCGTTCTGGTGACGGCTCTGGCTAGTGAGTTTTGGATGAGCTGCAGACGCTTTAGTTGGGTGGATTCAAGGTTGAGAAAGAGGGAATTGCAATAGTCTAGCTTTGAGTGGACAATGGAGGTAGCAATGGTGGAGGCAGTTTTGAAGTCGAGCATGGGTCGGATGCGGCGGAGGTCACGAATGTGCATGAAGCAGGAGCGCGAGAGGTTGGAGATGTGATTAGAGAAGGAAAGATGTGGATCAAAGGTGACACCAAGATTGCGGACAGGAGCATCGGAGGTAAAGGTAAGAGATGAAGAGTCAGTGGATAGGTGTATTGAAGGGTCACGGATTTTCTTGATTTGGTCAGGAAGGCCTAGGATGATGAATTCTGTTTTGGAAGGGTTCAGGCAGAGGAGGTTGGACAACATCCATTGAGAGACTAGGTTAACCACATTGAGTAGTTTGGCAATGGAGGTGGAAAAAGAGCTTGGGGAGAAGGATATGTAGAGTTGGGTGTCGTCGGCGTAAAGATGGTGGTCAACAGAGGAGGATTCAATGAGATGGCTTAATGGTGTGGTATACAGAATGAAGAGCAGTGGACCCAGGACGAAGCCTTGAGGGACACCACAGGAAAGTGGGAGGGGTTGGGAACAGTGGCTGGAGGCTTTAACAGAGAAGGATCGGGAAGACAAGTAGGACTGGAACCATTGTAGAGCAGTGCCAGAGACGCCAAACCAAGATGACAGTCGATGGAGAAGGAGGCTGTGGTCAATGGTGTCGAATGCAGCGGAGATGTCTAGGAGACAGAGGTAGGCGACTTGCTGATGGCTGACGGAAGACACCAGTTTATTGTACAGAGAGGCGAGTAGAGTTTCTGTGGAGTGGTGTTTAGTGAAGCCAGATTGGTGGGGATTGAGCAGTGAGTTTGAAGACAGGTAGTCGTTGAGCCGGGTAAGGACAATTCGTTCAGTTAATTTTGATAGAAAGGAAAGATTAGAGATGGGACGGTAGTTAGATAGGTTTTCCTTGTCAAGATTTGCTTTTTTGAGAAGAGGAGAGACGAGAGAGTGCTTGAAAGCCGTAGGGAAGTTACCAGTGGAGAACGAGAGATTGATGATTTTGGTGATTACAGGAACGAGGACAGAAGCACAGTCTTTTAGAAGAGAGGTGGGGATAGGATCGAGTTCACATTGCTTGTTGGGAAGAGAGTTTAGGAGGAGTGACACTTCAGTTTCAGTGGCAGGAGAGAAAATTGGGAGAGATGATTGAGAGGCAGGAGGAGCAGGGTTTGCAAAGGGGAGTGAATCAGTGCTGGAAGAGTTGGAGGCTAGAAGAGATTGTAGTGTAAAGCGAAGGGATGAGATTTTGTCCGAGAAGAATGAACAGAAGGTATCAGCGATAGAGGGAGAGGGAATGGAGCTGGGTAGTGGGGAGGGAGATTTGCGGTGGAGAAGAGAATTTACAGCTCTCCAGAGATGTCTTGGATTGGAGGAGCTGGAATGGATTAGTGAGGAGTAGTACCTCTTTTTGGCAGCAGCGATCAGTTTATGGTATCTATTGGTGACAGATTTTAGAGTAGTGAGGGCTTTTGGTCTAGAAGTTGGGTCAGTAGTGCTCTGGTAGGCGTGCTCAAGGTGCCTGCGGACAGTTTTAAAAGCTTGGAGGTAGGAAGTGAACCAAGGGTTAGTGGTATGTGAGCTGTGCTTGGTTTTGAGTGGTGCGTGGATGTCAAGGAGGTCAGAAAGTGTGGAATTGTAGCAAGACAGGAGGTCATCAAGAGAAGACGGAGGGTTAAGAACCAGTCGAGAGTGAAGGATATCTTTGGTGAAGGCCTGATAGTCAATGGACCGGATGAGACGGAATGAGTGAGTGGAAGGAGGAGGTCGAGGAAAAGGCTTAATTTCAAGGTCGGCCATGATTAGGTAATGGTCAGTAATATTGAGAACAGAGTGTGATAGTTTGGGTGATAAGAGGGAGGAGGCAGAAGTGATTACAAGGTCGAGTGTGTGGTTTTTGATGTGAGTTGGGAAGTTGACATGTTGAATGAGATTTGCTGATGAGAGGAGGTTCAGAAAGTCGGATGCAAGAGAGTCGGAGGGATTGTCTACATGGATGTTGAAGTCGCCGGTGAGCAGGAATTCATTTGGAGTAGTGGCAGCGAGTGAGAGGAAAGAGCCAAATTCATCTAGAAAGACAGAGGGCTTTGAGGAATAGGCAGACGAGTTAGGAGGTCGGTAGATATTGAAGACTGTTAGTAGGTCCGAGGCAAGTCGGAGTGTTGTGGAGGAGCATTCGAAAGAACGGAAATTGTGATGAGAGGAAAATTGAGGGCGACAGCTGGTTCACAAACCAGGAAGGCAGTGCCGCCACCAGAGATTTTTGTTGACTTTGCGGAGGAGTTGGTACGAGGAAAGTTTTGGAAGGAGTAGCCACGAGGTATGCAGTCAGAGATATGGGGGTTAGAAGATAAAGTGGATAACCAGGTTTCTTGGAGGGCAATAAGATCAGGTGGACGAGAGCAGGAGGCAAGGTCACTTAGAGCAATGGAGTTTCTGGGGTTAAGCAGAGATCGAATGTTGATGGAAAAGAGGAGAAATTTCTTGGTGGAGGACCTGGTAGCATGGTGTAAGGAGCCTGTGATGGGACTCGGATTAGTCTCGATGTCGCCAGATAGTAGCAGGGTGAACAAGATTTGTCGGAATGTTATGGCAGATGAGTGAAACATGTGACGACGGGTGAGGAGGAATGAGGCAGATGGGATGGAGTTAAAGTGCGAATATTGTGCAGTTGCCGTCGGTAGTGTGGAAATGGGGCACGAGAGATGTGAAGGTCCGATGTTAGATGTAGATAAGGATAGGCGGATGAGTAGAAACGGCAGAAGAATCGAAACCAGCGAAGGCATTGTTTATGTATAGGTCAAAGATGGCGGTTGAAATATAGGTCAAAGATGGCGGAAGGGTGGCATGCGGGAAATTCAAAGTTTAATCTGAGTGAGTTGCCGAGGGTTGAAGTTATTTTAGATGAGATAGGAACGATCTCACCTGCATCAGCACTTAGATTGTAACACCCAGACTGGTACACTCTGTTGCATATAGAACAGATAATCACATCAATTATTGTTTCCTTAATTATGTTAGTGCACATACCGCAAAAAAATAAGTCATTAGACAGGTCAAGAGGGCGAAGCCCACAGGTGGTGTACAACAGTTCTCACTAACATAATGTACAGTATGGTGAATGAGTACGGGTCTATACACAATGGAAATAGGTGAATACTAAAATTCATATGGGATTTCACCAGAGATTTTGCATGAACGTCAAGAAAATAAATGCTCAATTAAAATGTTAACTAGTCAAAAGGGTCGAAATATAATGCAAAATAAGAGGAAAATAAGAAACTTAATTTGACCACTGTAATCATAACAACATCAAACAAGTAAATGCTTAATCAGACTGTTGAGAAGTCGAGTGGGGTCAAAACTCAATGTATAATAAGGAATCAAATAATAAGAAACCCAACAATCTGCAACGCCCAAGGTCCAAGGTCCGGGCAGAATGGTGTCTCTTGCAGAAATCATGGCACAGCTACATCGCGTAATCGGAGAAACTCATGTCGAAGTCTGCAAGCTAAGGCCCCTTTAGTATCAATAGGGAGGATACTGCAGAAGCAGTCGACGAAGGAGGGAGGACTGTAGGCAGAACTTCTCCAAGCTCGATCCTTTTGCTGAGAACGACAATGAGAACAGTTCTGGAACCGCCGCCCTAGTGACCAAGATTCCTGGACTAGACGGAGTAGCATTCCACCCCCGATCGCGAAACGATGTTATTGAGAAGCAACGAGTGTCCACGTTCTTCAGTGAGGACATCCTCACCGCCTTCCCATCCTGTGCCTCAGTTAGCCTTACATAGCTTTTCCCTCTAGAGGTCCAAGGGGATGATGCATTTTTCTGGCTGACTAGTCTTCTGGCTCCGGCGTATATTTGAGTGTTGAGCTTTTTGATGTATATACAACCGAATCTCCACTGCCCGAGGGTGACTTTTTAGCGTTTGACGTGAGATGTTCCTCACCCGTTGACTGATGAATTTGACGATGATCGGGCAATGTTTGTCTTTACCTCTGCATGGTATTCTGAACGCAGATGAAATGTCTGCTTCAGTAACAGATAAACCGAGGTCTGAATTGCACAGAGAGACGACCGCTGAAGTAGCTTCATGATTGACTCGGTTGGTAGATAGACTGATTCCAGAGTTCCCCAGTTCAGTTTGCACGACTGATTCTTCGAGTCCATATATGATCAGCCTTCAGACGTACAAATTCCTTTCTAAGGTAGATATCCAAAGTAGCAAAGAGTTTCTGAGACGAAGTTAATTAAGCGACTCGAAGGTTTAATAATCACTCTCTCACACATTCTATAAGCGCTTGAAAACTGTTCTTTTTGACCGTGCTGGAGTCGGGAACACCTCTGAGTAGGCCTAGTTTCATTGAAGAGGTGCTATAAATACTTGAATGAAAAAATGAATGAATGAATGAATGAATGAATGAATTATGAGACGGGAGTTCAGTAGCATACGGCGTACAATCAATTCAGCCGTATGCTAGTCTCAAGTAGGTCGATTTACTTTCGCATTTTATCGTCACTGTATCACTTTTCCAATCTTCATACTTACATATCCATTCCTAAAGTGAAGAACCAGAGATAGGCTACGAAGAGTTTCTAAGACGGAATTAACTGAAACGACCCTAATATAAACATAAAACGAGAACGGCTGCACACCTTGCACCTCAACCGTCAGCCATACCCACACACACACGAACACACACACACACACACACACACATATATATATATATATATAAACATATATAAAAGATATATATAAACATGTATAAAGTGCAAGGCGTGCAAACATACTCCGAGATGCTCGGAGCAGCTGTTCCTTGTTTCGCTAACATCCTGGAGTCATAATAATTATATATAACGCCTCATCTTTCCCGCCCAAGAGATCATTAACGTTAAGTTACGTTCGACGAGCACAAGCGTATGCGTTCCGTACAAGTAGGCTATGCACGATCTAAACTGGCTTAAACAACTGTGCGCTGCATAGATTTAACACGCCATTAGATTGTGCTGCGTTACAATCTGTTGGGTTCATGAGGGTGAATGTGTTGGCGAATGCAGCAGAGTCAAGGGTGATGGAAATAGAGAGATCTGGAATTTTCTTCAGTTGAGCACACAAGTCTGTTAGTATGAATTCAGTTTCAGAGGTGTCCAGGCACAGGAGATTTGATTTCATCCAGCAACAACATTAAACAACAACGACAACAACAGTGTTGCCGTGTGCGAATATATATGTACTATTGTACAACTCACCACTCGTACTGAGCCCATAAGCCTGGTAGGTTAGTGGAATTTTATACATGGTTTACTCATGAAGTTGATTCTAATTTTGTATATAATTATAGACCACTTGTCTCTTGATGATTTCACCGTAATTTCTAGCGGCTATTTTAAGTAAGACTGTAGATTCCCCATATCCGGCTGACGCACGCAATGATGTGTACAACGGAAATTGGGAAAGGCTTATCGAGTGACTGTGTGGACTGTACTCCTATCTAGGTCAAATGTAGTTCGTTTCAAAAGCACATCTCAAGGCGATGTGAATGATTCACCCTAAGCCAACGTAGCGTCGTCCACTTGGCTTAACAACAGACATGCTCATAAACGGTTTTTGCCTATTAAGCCCATTAAACACTTAGCAAGATTCATTGTCCAATCTTCATAGGCGAACCTGTAGAGTCCAAAGAAATTTATATCACTTTGTAATTATGATGTCCTGTCGACAACAGGAAAAAGCTACTTCAGGATAAAGCTATTTGCACTTCAGCCGAGTGGTTACCTTCACCCGGATCCCATCCGGATCTGAGATCAGGCATCCCAGATTTGCGATCCGTCTCCTGTGAGATCCGTCACCTAAGGAAGATGATACGTCACCCAGCTGTATTTTTTGTTGAAATAATCGATTGTATGCATAGTGTTTCACACATTTTATGTGTTTTCCGAATAGCGAATAGCGAGTATCAGTTATAGATTATCTATAATAATTTTAGGCTTAGATTTGCACATCTTTGGAGAACCGCCACCTCTGGATGAACAATTTAACCACTGCTTTAGCCTAATCTTATCAGCATTTTCTATTCAGCTATCATCATCATCATCATCATCATCATCATCATCATCATCATCATCATCATCATCATCATCATCATCATCATCATCACCACCACCACCACCACCACCACCACCATCATCATCATCATCATCATCATCAGTTCCTGACGACAGCCATTTGGCTGCGATGGTTACGAATTAATGTTCCAACAAAGTAAGTTTCAAACATTTTAAAATTTTGCTGTTCACACTGGCGGCTACTGAATTGCCTGCCGTTTTCTGAAGCAAAGTTGAAAAGTTAAAACTTAGAAACACATATTAGGGGCGACAACTGTTACTGATTCAGTACTGATTAAGTACGTTTCTGCGCTCAAAAGCGTGTTGACTTTCATTACCCTAACTTCTCTTTGACCAGAAACTGTTTACAGTGTTTAGCAATTTACGCATGCTCCTTGACAAGCACGCTCCTATTATCACCAAATCAGGCTCCCACTCTAACAACCCTTGGTATAATTCCTACCTCCAGGCCTTCAAATCTTTCCGTCGACGCCTTGAGCGCACTTACAAACGAACCCGTGATCCTCAACTGCTCTCCTCCCTAAAAACTGCAACAAATAAATATCATCACCTTCTGGCTGCGGCTAAAAAGAAGTTTTACTCCTCACTAGTTCACTCCCGATCCTCCAATCTTCGCCTTCTCTGGAAAACCATAAACCAACTGCTACATCGGAACTCCGCCAGCCCACTTCCAAACTCTCTTCCATCTTCTTCAATAGCCGAGTCATTCTGTTTCTTTTTCTCAGGAAAAGTTGCTACTCTCCGTCTCTCTCTCCAATCACTCCTTTCTAAAACCACCATCGATTCACCTGCAGGTACATCTTCGTCTACTCATGACTCTCCACCCTCCCCACGTCAATCGTCATTATCTGTCTTCCACCCAACATCAGAGACTGAAGTATCCAATTTATTACAATCTCTCCCGAACAAGCATTGCGAACTTGACCCTATACCTACCTCCTTACTGAAAGACTGTGCATCTATCCTTGTTCCCATAATTACCAAAATAATCAACATCTCCCTATCTACTGGGAATTTCCCCTTCCTCTTCAAACACTCTTTAGTCACTTCACTCCTCAAGAAACCATCCCTTGACCAAGAAAACCTTTCTAACTACCGACCTGTTTCCAGCCTGTCATTCATCTCTAAACTAACTGAGCGCATAGTCCTGTCTCGGATAAATGACTACCTGACTTCAAACTCACTCCTTAACCCACACCAGTCTGGTTTTACCAAGCGGCACTCAACCGAAACCCTTCTCACTTCCCTCTACAATAAACTTGTCTCTGCCATCTCTCATCAACAAATCTCCTGTCTCTGCCTTCTTGACATTTCTGCAGCCTTTGACACCATCGACCACAACATATTACTCCAAAGACTGTCTTCCTGGTTCGGTTTTACTGATACTGCTCTCCTCTGGATTCAGTCCTATCTGTCTTCCCGCTCTTTCTCCGTTAAAACATCCGAAACTTCATCCCAAGCATGTCCTCTCACCAGTGGTGTTCCGCAAGGTTCTGTTCTCGGGCCCCTATCGTTCATCCTTTACACTACTCCACTCAGCTCACTCATCAAAGCATCCTCCGTTGACCATCACCTATACGCTGACGACACCCAATAATTCATCTCATTCTCTCCAAGCAGCTTCTCCGACTCCATAGATCATCTTCTCCATGTAGTTACCCAAATCTCTTCCTGGATGACATCAAATCTCCTGTGCCTGAACCCCTCTAAAACTGAATTTATACTTATAGGCCTCCGTGAGCAACTTAAGAAAATCCCAGATCCATCTATTTCCATCAACCTTGACTCTGCACCTACCCACACATTCACTGCAAGTTCTCCTGTCCGCAACCTTGGTGTGATTTTTGACCAAAACCTCAGCTTCGCTCATCGCATCACCCATCTTTCTCGCTCTTGCTTCATGTATATCCGTGACCTCCGTAGAATCCGCCCTATGCTTGACTTCAAAACTGCATCCACAATAGCTACATCTATAGTCAGGGCCGCATTAAGGGGGGTGCTAAGGGTGCTGCAGCACCGGGCCCGCAGTTTTGAGGGGCCCGCATTTTCGAAAGTGACAAAATCTTTTGTTAATGAACTTATATTTAGCTCATTATTAAATCTAGCAAAAATGCTGTTAGGCCTACATGAATAAATACGAAGTAGTTGACCCAATTAATTTTCAGACGTAGCCTCAGTCAGACGAACAGAGTGCCAGCTTTTAAGCCACAGAGGTTATCGGATATACCGACTGGCTGGTTGTAAGATTGATGGCACCTGACAGCCTCTACATCATACATGATGTACATGTAGGTCAATGCTTTCTTCGGATGCCTAATATTTGAGTCATATATGCCCCACACATCAGACGCACCTTGTATATTATCCCATTCGGGCCATTCCCAACATAGCCAGCTTCAGCATCAAGAAGACATAATTATTTCATCAAACTATCCTCCCGCACACATTCTAGCTGGTTCTCATGCATGACAACTGGGTTTGCTGTATATCAAATTTCTAGCAGCCTTAAGACCTACCCTAAGACAAATGAAGTTGTGTTATTCACTATGCATTTTTGATTGTTAACCATATTACAATTCTCCCGTTGTGAGTCGTGTGACTTGTTGTCAAGTTGTTGGCGTTCTGTTATCTGTGTCGGTTGATTCTGCTCCGTGTTTGCTCATTTGATTTGGCATCGGTGACGTGCCGAACTTAAGTGTATTAATGATGAGCGACCGACTTACTCCATATCAGCATTCGTCTGGCTTCCAGAAACGGAAATTAGCGCAGAAAAAGTCTGCTGATGCACAAGCGCTAATGTCCAAGATCCCGAAGTTGACTGATATGTTTCGTAAACAGCAGTGTCAGTCTGACACAGACTTAGCCGAAGCGACGGGCGCAGAAACATCAAGTGACATGGAAGCCAGTGTACATGGTGTACCTCACCCTGAGCCTGAAGCTGAGGTGGCGACAGCTGCTCAGACTCTCATCGAGAAGTATCCAGAGGACATCGAAAGTGACCTCTCTGCGGAACTGACCCACTTTGCGCAGCTTGTCAAGACCAACAGTGCACGCAGCGCTAAGCTGGAGGATAGTCATAGAAAGACTGGTGTGAAAGCAAACTGTGAACTGTCCATGTATTTGCTTCTGCACGATCTGCAGCTGACCCAGACATTCCCGAATGTTGAGATCATGCTGCGTATCTACCTGTCGATGATGGTGAGCAACTGCTCGGGAGAACGAACATTCTCCAAACTGGGCATCGTTAAGAATGTGCTTCGCTCAACTATAGGACAGGGACGGCTGAATATGTTGTCCTTGATGAGTATCGAAAGCGATATCCTGCGTACAGTCGACTTCGATGATGTCATTGACGACTTTGCGCGAATGAAAGTTCGCAAGGCTTCGCTGTAACCATCCTAAGTCGCATGTCTTAACTGCAGTGACCGAGTGTTAAAGAAGTAAGAATTCACTCAAATTAAGCTTAGTAAACTATTCTCTAATATTAAATATTGATATCAATTAGCTATATATTGCTTGTCTTTCGTTCCTGCTGTCATTGTACTAGGTAGTCTGACACTTTTATAAAGAAACAAATACACCACAAGAAAAGCATCTTTAGGCAGTTAATACTCACTAGTAAGCATGTTGTAAATATGTGCGTGGTGGACCGGTCGTTGTCAGAGGGGGGGCCTTGGAAGGCAATCACAGCACCGGGCCCGCACAAGCCTTAATGCGGCCCTGTCTATAGTTCACGCTAAATTAGACTGCAATTCTCTTTTTTTAAACATTGATATCACTCAAATAAACCGCCTCCAAGCAATTCAGAATGCTCTAGCCCGTGCTGTCACCAAAACCCCAAATACCATCACATCACTCCTGTTCTCGAATCACTCCACTGGCTCAAAATTCCTGAACGAATAGAATACAAAATCATCTCACTCACGTACAACACACTTCAAACCTCCCAGCCCTCCTATCTCCGTCAGTTGTTCACGATCCAGCAACTTCGTCCAACCCGCTCCTCCTCCTCCCTAACACTGCTCCGCCCTTTCGTCACCTCATCATTAAAATTTTCAAATCGTTCCATAGCCATAGCTGTTCCACCTCTTTGGAACAAACTTCCGCCAGCACTACGACAAATATCTGATCCATCATACGAAGTCACCAAAACTCCACCTGTCTCTATCTCTCCACAGGTATTTCACTCGAAACTGAAAACACTGCTTTTTGACAAATCCTATCCCGAATCCAACACTTCTCCCTGCCTACCTCGCCATCTGAACACCAAACACCATCCACCTTAGCCGCCTGCCTGTCTGCCTGCCTGACTCTCTGGATTTTGAACCTCTGACTATCGATTTTGTTTTGATTGAGCGCTTGTGAATAAGCTGGTTCCCGCGACTTCGCTTTTGTGGGCGCTGTAGAAGTTCCGAGTTTACGATTACGATTACGATTTCATTTGTCAAACGCATAGGCGCAGTGATACACTATAAAGGCGTGTTGTTGCGATGACCTATTTCTTTAGTATAAATAAACACCAATCAATTCACATCCTGGTTTAGAACGCACGCGCGGATTAAGACTTCACTCCTTATAATAGGTCTATAGATCGCGCTGTTACTGCAGCTGTAGCCGTTTCTCATAATTATGCATAGACGTGTTTAAGTTTTAATAAAGCGATTGATATAAACTTTGAAGAATTCGTCGAAATAATTCACGTATTCGAGCTCTATGTATGCTCTAAGTCTAGGACAAAAACTCAAGCGAACCGATAGGGAAAATTCCCGTGATGGGCAGAGACGATGGTGGCAACTTAATTCAGCTGTCAAGAGAGGTAGGCCTAATCGAAAAGAAACAACTTTATCACTTAAACTCACACACCAAATTATTGAAGATGCTGAAGTGCTAAAGCTCCGCTGGCAAGCAATACAAATTTTGCATACCAATTGCTCAAAGATATTATCTTCCTATTTCGACGACTGATGAATTTCGCATTCTCGTATGAGGGCAGAATTTACGGTAGCCTAATCCTGCAGTTTAGCGTATTGAATTGAATTACTCGACCATTGTAGCATTACTATTTTTTATCAATCCAACTTCTACTTTGGCGAGAATCCTTTTAATCGATTCAGCTTCTATTTAGGCAAGAATTCGTACAAGAGATGCAAACTTTTAGACTAGTACACTAATATTCCTGAAACACTATGACAATGGGTATTAAGACAAAACCTAGGAGTTTGTGCTATTGGGTGCATCCTGTATCCAAGTGGTAGTGGTTCAAGGTTTTCTGAGCCGCATGAAATCCACATTAAGCTAATTTATCCTTTTGATCTCCTCCTAAAATTCTGAATAAACTAATCATAGGCCTATATCCACTATGATTTTTCAGCGTTAATATTTCATCTGTTTTCATTTAAGCTGAACGATCTTCCACTGGAGATTTTAGACATTATCTTACAGAAATCCTATCTACATGGGATACTGAATTCACCAACAACGCACAGAGACGAAGAAGTTATCAGGTCTCTCATATCAGTTGACGTTTGCTTCAATCAAAGAATTACCAGACAACGGTTCAAGAAGGCAATCTGGCGTCACCTGATAGGTTAGATGGCTAATAGATGCCCTCAAACATTATTATCAAAATCATTAACTATGACATTAGTACTTCGAAGTCATTACTTTGAAATATCAAACGCATATCGTTAGTTATCCAGACACTTGATACAGCGCATTTTAAATACCACACACAAGCGCCGCCTTAAGTCATTAGGCTAAATGATTTCAGAGTCACATAAATGAAATCAACGTCAATAAGAGCGAAACATTCGTCTGTGAGCGAGGTAAAATTAGAGAGTCGTCGTTTGTGGTTCTTGGCACAAATGAGAAGCTCAGTCGAAGTAGGAGAATTTGCTGTAGACAAAGTGTTCAGAGTTCCTAACCAAACAGGTTTATGAGCGATGGTATTTTAGATAAACGACGACTCTATCCTCGAGGAATTCTTCGTAGATTGTAGAAAACTAAGAATCTTGAAATCTCCAGAGCAGGACATGCATTCACCACCGATCACAAAACATTCCTCTCGGTGGTTGAAGGTCGATTCCATTCGAAGGACTTCTCCCGTTCCTCCATCACTGAATCGAAGATTTCCCAGTCACAGCCGACGTAAATAGGTAAGAGGCTCGGCTCTCAGATTGAGAAGTGAGAACCCATTCACCCGTGAAAAGTGAACCGATCCGGTTTCGGTGAGGCTTCGTGATGATGTGACCGTATAACGTCGGAAAACACAATATCGCTTGTAGAATTAAAACATTAGTACTTCTAAATTAGAACTTGAAAGATTTTTCGTGTAAATCCCGCCACGAAACGAATAATTTGACGAAATGGCAGAGGCGACAAAACAGGCAGCAACATGGTTAAAGACATCTCGAATTAATCGATTGCAACGAAATTGCATTCTGAAATTATTTCACAATTCTTCGGACAGAGCAGTTGAGATCAAGCAGACACCATCCAGAAACCATCGTAGTTTTATCCAAACTGGAACAGTGTATCAGACCTGCATGGCGGCAAAAACCTGGCTGCTAAATTATTGTGGGCGTCGCCTGTCAATTCTCATCGAAGGAATATGAAAGCATCGGCGCTCTGGACGGCAGCAAAGATCAAAAGCGTCTACAGCTCCACTTAGAGTCTACACGTTTCGAAGGCATCAGACCAGCCACGCAGAGTAAAGCCTTGTACTGAATGCAATTGATAAGTATAATTATGGCCATGAAAGACGAGATCCACCATAAGGTCCGCATGGTTGGGGGACATCCTGGATTTACAGACAAAAATTAACTTATCAATTGCGACCGAGAGGAATAAGTGACCACAGTCTGGCCTTTGAATGCTTGGCTGGCCCAATGGCGGGGTGTGTGTGCTGTTGGACTAGCCTGAATACGGGTGCGTCTAACCTAGTGATCGAGGCATTTAAAACAATGGTAAACATGCTTGGGACGATGGCAGTTTCTATTGGCAAAGTACCTAGCCGTTTATTGAATCAACAGGACAATTAATTAACAATCAATCATTTAAAAAAATGTTAATCTGCTGATGCCATCAACAGGACAACCCTAAAGGATAAAATAATCCGCTATTGCAGGGCTGCCCTTTTTCCATATTACAGTTACTGATGGCAAGACGATTTTTATGATCATATAGTTATAGAAATGCAACTTAAATAACAATGTTAGGGCTAAATCATAGCCAAACAACTAAATAACAAAACATTGCAGTACAAGATTTAAGACAAACAAACAAACAAAATCAAAACAAAACAGATTATAATGTTCACAGTTGTGCATTATAAACAATCTTAACTAAGGTACAATCTATCGAGTCATATTCTTTTTATGTGTTCAAGAGATAATGTTTCAGTTGAGCTTTAAATTGAGCCATGTGTAATATATTTATTAAATTTGGAGGAAGAGAATCCCAAAGTGGTGGACCTGAGCATTTAATTGAGAACTGCGTAGTCCTGGTTCGTGCCCCTGGGGTTCGATATTTACGGAATGCTCGAGTATCAAGTCCATGGATAGCTACACCCTTAAGGAAATATTTATCAAACAGTGATGGAAGAAGCCCATAATGATAATAGTACATAAATAGTCCAATTTGATATTTTGTAATATCATTCAATTTTAGAATATTGTGCTCTTTAAATATTAATTTTGTACTATCAGACCATCCCAGTAAGCAAGTCACACGCATGGCACGTTTATGGAGAGTCTCAAGGCGTTTTAATCTAGAGGAGTAGTTTGAGCCCCAGCAGATATTACAGTATGATAAGTGTAGCGAATAAATCTTATCAAATGTCATGTTTAACTAATTAATTGATATAATTATTAGAATAAGCTAGTCAATTTCAGTGGCGATATATAAAATGTAGTGGCGATATATGAACATAATATTAGATTAAGAAAGAGGCTTTTAAAACGTAAATTTGAGTATCACGTGATGTACTATGTTGCTAAGCGACCAGAGACGCTTGGCGAATAGGGAAACATATGGACGGTTAGAAACCAGTAATGACAGTTGGGACGTTGGAGGTGATGGAGAGGATTAAAATGGTGAATTGCCAAGAATGAAAAGTTGGCAGCGTCGTTTGAGTTGCGAGGGATGTTTGTAGATCGACTTAGTGAGAAGCGATCGAAGTGAGGTAAAGTCTAAAGCGTTTCGATCGAAGTGAGGATCAAACGGATTATTAAATCTGCGGATGTTGGTGGAAGATAAATGAAACCACAGCATCGTTTAACGGAGTAAGACAGTGTGATTTCGAAGTCATTCGTTCCTGCGAAAGCTAGGAAGGACTATCATTTCTACTGGGATTACTGTCGTGAGATTGGTTGGAACGATCATCATTCGAATCCAACTTAGAATTAATTGGATTGTGGATTACGTGGAACTAAAACTGTGAGACGATCTTCATGCGTGTGGATAAGGTTATTCCGACATTTCATTAACTTTCGAAGACGACGAATAAGACGAATTGATGCAAGCGATTGAACTACGAGAATCGTCGACTACGAAAGATAAATCTGCGAAGACTTCTACGATGGATTCAACCATGGGATTGCCGTGCATGCACAAATAGAAATCAGATAAGCCTCATAAAATCTATTTAAAGTAGATTAAGACGCCACTCTAGGTATTTAGGATTGATTGAATTTGTTGTACAGGATTGACTCATATTTTCAATATTATTTTAATCTAATTACTACCATGTGTCCAGTGTCAATATTTTCAACAACACTCATAGTACATAGGGCCTTCTCAGCCAACTTCGACTAAGCTAAAAAAAAGACTATATTTTAATATTAGGCTACAACTTTTTAATATTAGGCTACAACTCATAGTCCAGGATTTGAGAGACTTTATTATGCTTAAGTAAACCGTTAGTTAATTTGCATTAGGATAGCCTAGTAGTAGTTTGATTAATTTAATTTGAATTATAACGGTACGCATCTGTAGGTCATTCGAAACGGTGCGATTAGATGTTAAATTAAGTGCTACGTCATAGCCATAGAGTACATATCAATAAGAGGTTACATATAGAGCGTCATTAGTATTCGAAGATTTTATATAGGCACAAAGCTATTGATTTATTACTTAGCCGAAACAAAAGTAAGCAAGTAAAATGTCCGTTACTGACTACCAACAGTAAGTAAGTAAGTAAGTAAGTGTGTTCTTTATTAAACGCTGGCAAACGCACGGCGCTGTACATACAAAGTTATACAAAGTTATCAAATAGTAGCGAAAAAGTTAGTAAATAGTAAACTAAAAAAAACACTATATGGCTTAGCTGTACAACATCCTAGCCAGGAAACCACGCCTGGTGAGGGAATCAAATCTAGAAAGAACACGGTTATGTGAGCGTGGGCGCAAATCGTGACCAGTATATAGGACAGGGGGTAGTAGGTAATGAAGGATATGTCCGAGATTATTTAAGACATTTCTAAAAAGGTCATGGTCGGCTTTTTTACAGAGTTCCTCAAAAGTGGGGAAAGATTTTGGTAGGAAGCCAAAGCGTACCAGCTTGCGGACCACAGCACTTAGAGAGTCACGTTCCTGTTTGCTGGCAAAGCCCCACCACACTTGGGAACAATAAAGCATTCGGTTGACAGTGGTGGACCGGACCACATCATATAACCTGACTCCCAAGAGCCCATGCGAGATTAAAATACGATGGGCGTGGAGAGATTGCTTGGCCCGTACACAAATCTTTTGGATATGGGAGAAAAACCGAGCTTTGCGGAAATCTCGATACCCAATATATTCAGGGATGTGACCCTTTTTATGCCACGTATAATTGGAGGACCTAGTTCAAGATTCACATTTGGTCTGGTCAAGATAATTTCGTTAGATTTAGAATGGTTTAGGTGGAGATTACATTTGCGAGCCCAGGCACTAATGTGATCTAATTCTGCATCCGTGGTAGAAATATTTGAAGCCAAGATCAAAAGATAGCAATCATCAGCATATTTGAAGATATAATTGAAGCTGTGGAGAGGTTTAAGACCAGAGATGGCCACTAAGAAGTTTGCTGGGCCCATGCGAGAACCTTGTATTATACTAGCATTGATGTGAGCCAAGGAAGAGATCATGCCGCGGAACTTGGTACAATGACTACGATTGCTCAAGAGGGAGAGAATCCAGTTGAAGATATTAACAGGTATAGGTAGAGAGGCCAGTTGATCGGCCAAGTAAGAGTGCCTGACTGTATCAAAGGCCTTGGAGAAATCTAGAGAAATAAGGCGGACATAAGGTTCGGATTAAACGAGTTAAGAATACAGTCAGTGATGGCTATGAGTGCAGCAGAGGTAGAACCACAAGGCCTGAAGGCGAATTGGTCAGCAAAGGGACGGTTCTCAACATGATTAGTGAGGATAGGATAGATGGTTAAAGATGGGCCAAGATCTCGGAATGGAAGGAGAGGAATTGAAAATTTTCGTACGAGAGAGACAGGCTGAACTGAGAGAAGAGAGAGCCAAAGAGAGAGAAAATAAAAGGCTACAGAGTTATTAGAAGAAGAGAGGGCAAAGCGCCGATTAGAAGACGAGAGAGATAAGAGGCAAGCAGAGGATGAACGGGCGAAGCGCCAAATGGAAATAGAAGAAGACAGAGCTAAGAGGCAAGCAGAGGATGAACGGGCTAAGCGCCAATTAGAAGAGGAACGGGCGAAGCGCCAAATGGAAATAGAAGAAGACAGAGCTAAGAGGCAAGCAGAGGATGAACGGGCTAAGCGTCAGATGGATTTGGAATTAAAGAAAATTGAGGCAGAAATTAAAATCAAAGAGATTGAAGCAAGGGCGACTGCTGATCGTCAACAAAATGGAGGTAGTAATGTAATGTTTGTGAACGATAATGAAGAGGGAAATAGTGGAAATAATGGAAGGGGAATGAGAGACATTAAATTTCCCAATTTTAACGAAAACAAGGATTGCGTAGACGCATAGTTATTAAGATTTGAAAGAACAGTTGAGGCGTACGAGATTCCGCAAAAGCTTTGGTCCTTAACACTAGCTAGACATCTAGAAGGGAAAGCCTTAGAAGTATATCAGAGATTATCTTCTAGAGAGGTACAAAATTATGAATGTCTTAAGGAACAATTGCTCAAGAGGTTTAGATTAACAGAAGGTGGTTACAGACAAAAGTTTAGAAAAAGTCGAATTGAAATTGGAGAATCATGTTCTCAATTTTTTGAACGACTGAAGAGATACCTTAAACAGTGGATAGCCTTAGCAGGATATGAGGAGACATTTAAAGGACTAGAGAGTTTAATACTAAAGGAACAATTCTTCACAACCTGCTCACCAGAATTGAAGATCTTTATTAAGGAGAAAGGTAAGATTAAACTCAAGGACATGTTAACTCATGCGGAGTCATACATAGAAGCTCACGGGTACAAACATGGTGATACCAGTATGAGAATCAAACCAAGGTTCACATTTGACAGAGACCAACGTAAAGTATTTGAAGAAAGAACCAAGGATAAGTTTACCAATGCATCAAATAGGTTTAGAGCTGCTAATGAATGGCATGGTGAAACCAATAGGAGTAGGGTAAATAACAGAGATTTTCACAAAGAAGGAACACAGAGCAATGAGAAGGGAATTGTCTGTTATGTCTGTAAAGTAGCTGGTCATAAGGCATACAACTACCCAAATAAATTCAAAGGTCATGTTAAACATACAGCTGCAGCTATTCAAGTGTTTGAGAATAGTAGACATAAGAAAATGAATGATCGAAGTAGATATGGTGTAATGTGTGGATCAGAGTCAGATAATTGGAGGACTCCACAGATTAGGAACAGTGAAGCAAGGGAGAAAGTAACAAGTGCTTTTGTCATGGATATGGATTGTCATGATCTGGATAGGTCAAGCAATGTCAATTCACAGCACTGGGTCAAACTGAATGGAATAGAATCAGAATGTTTATACGATTCAGGTGCTACCTGTTGTGTTGTTTAAGAGAAGCCTGATAGATAATTCAGCATTGACGGGCAAAGAAACACTATGTACACTAATTGATGGAAGTACCAAGTTATTTCCCACAGCAAATGTTATAATTGAGGGAGAATATTTCACCGGACAAATAGAAGCCCTTGTAATGGAAGACCCTGTAAAACCCGTTATAATAGGAAAGATACATGGAGTAAGATATTCACTAGGAAAAGATAAAACGGTAGAAGTAAATTCGAAGAGTGATATGTGTAATAGAGACGAGGTTCACATTGAACCAAACACAGGTCAAAACAAATACTCGGAGATACACAAGCACCGGGGGTCCGGTGGCGCGTTGGATAACATCTGGCGAAGAGTGCGAGAGGTACCGAGTTCGAGCCCCGTTAGGGCGGATTTGCTTTGTAGGCTGCTATTAGCGCCGTGTATTACAAGCTGTCTGTTCTGTTAGTAGTTAACTAGTTAAGATTGTTTCAATTGCATAACATGTAAATGTACAGCGCAGTGCGTTTGTCAGGCGCTAAATTAAAGAAAAGATATTATTATTATTATTATTATTATTACAGAAAGCAGTAGAGAAGAGGATATACACATAGACCGTGATGTCACCGTGATGGATGACGTCATCGAGGAAGGTAAACATCGATTAATGATGGCGGCTGTTGAGACGAGAGAGGCGAGCGCTAGAGTCGAAAAGTTTAGACCTCTAAGATACGCGAAATTACCAGATCTTAAAGTAAATCCTGAGGAGATTAAAAGATTACAAATAGAGGACGAAACTCTAAAGAAGTACATGGAGATAGCAGATCAGACAAAAGATGTGGAAGAGCAAACAGGCAAGATAAGATTTGTCAAAGAAAATGGATTACTGTACAGAGTATACAAGGAGGTCCTAAAAGACGAAATTAAGCTACAGTTAATGGTTCCAAAGACACTGCGAGATAAGGTAATGTTAATCGCCCATTGTTCTCTTTTATCTGCACATCTGGGAATTACGAAGACATTGTATAAAATTACTAATGATTTCTATTTGCCGTCGATAAATCAGGATGTACGTAGGTACGTGCTTAGTTGCGATACTTGTCAGAGAGCTGTAGACAAGAAGGTGAATTATAGGGCACCGATGGGACACCTACCAATAGTGGATGTTCCATTCAATTATATTTGTGTTGACATAATAGGTCCTGTAAATCAAATGTCAATCAGAGGGTACAGGTACGTGTTAACCATAATAGATTTGAGCACTAGGTATCCAGAGGCCATACCTTTAAAGGGAATTAGTACTGAAGAAGTGGTTGAGGCATTATTTAGTGTATATTGTCGAATGGGTATACCACAGAAGATCCATACCGACAGAGGAAGTCAGTTCACGTCAGAACTAATGGCAGATGTGAACAGGTTGTTGCTAATCAAGCACACCATGACTAGTCCTTACCACGCAATGGGAAACGGATATGTCGAGAGACTTAATGGTACAATTAAAGCGACACTAAGGAAACTGATAGGTGAACAACCAAAAGAGTGGGATAGATATTTAACACCTCTCTTGTTTGCATTGAGAGATACGGTACACGAAAGCCACGGGTTCACTCCATTTCAATTAGTATTCGGTAGATCATGTCGAGGGCCGGTTAAAATTTTAAAGGAATTGTGGACTAATGGAACTGTAGAAGAGGAGGTTAAAGATGCATATACTTATGTATTAGAACTGAGGGAGAGGATAGATGAAACATGTGCAATGGCACAGAAAGCTATAAGTCAGTCACAGTTGAAGAACAAGAAATATTATGACAAAAAGTCAAGAAATAGGAAACTTGAAATTGGAGAGAAAGTATTATTGTTATTACCGACCATCAACAACAAACTACTTATGCAATGGCAAGGACCATTAATCGTACGAGATAAAGTAGGAGAGTACGATTATAGAGTTGAAGATAAGAATGGAAAGATTAAGACATACCACATCAACATGCTCAAGAAGTATATAGACAGGAGAGATATGTTGGAGGAGAAATCAAGTGTCGAAAGGGAAGGAATAGGTGAAGCAGAAATAGTTGCTTATGTGTCAGCTGTGATACATGATGGAGAAATTGGTATAGATGGAGAGGAAGAGATCCTAGAGTTATATAACAGTAAACAAAAGGAGAATTATAAAGATGTTGACATAAACCCAGATTTGAGTAGGAAACAAAAGGGAGATTTGATGAGATTATTAGAAGAATATGGTGACATATTTTCTGATGTACCACGGAAAACAAACCTAGTAGAGCATGATATTAAGATAACTGATACAGAACCAACTCGATCAAAGGCATAGCCAACTCCATATAATCTACAGAAAGAAATAGACAAAGAGATAGAGATGACGTTGAACAATGGGATAATAGAGAGATCTGAATCGGCATATGCTGCACCGCTGGTAGTAGTGAATAAATCAGATGGGTCGAATAGGCTCTGTTGTAATTACAAACAGTTAAATAAGATAACCATATTTGATCCGGAACCCATGATGTCAAACGAAGAGGTTTTTAATAAATTGAGTGAGAGTAAAATATATAGCAAATTCGATTTCTGCAAAGTTTACTGGCAGATACCGATGGCTGAGAACTCACAGGACTATACGACTTTTATTTGTGCAAACGGGATGTTTAAATTCAAAGTCATGCCGTTTGGCCTCATAAACAGTGCTTCAAGCTATAATAGAATGATAAGAAAAGTCTTATATGGAACAAAGAATCTAGAAAGTTATGTAGATGACATATTAGCGCATACAGTGGAATGGGATGATCATATGAAGGTGTTAAGAGAATTTTTCCAGCGAGTAAAGAAGGCTAGGTTAACTCTAAAACCAAAGAAGTGTTCATTAGGGTATGGGAAGGTAGATTTTCTGGGACACACGCTCAAAGGTAGTGAAGTAAGTCCAAAGGTAGAATCGATAGATAAGATAGTGGACATGCCAAGGCCACAGAATAAGAAACAAGTGAGAAGTTTTTTAGGCGCAGTAAATTATTATAGGAAGTTTATTCCTCATTGTGCTGAATTGATGGCACCATTGTCCGACTTAACTAAGAAACAGTCACCAAACATAGTAGATTGGACACCAACATTAGAAGAATCATTTGTAAAACTGAAAGAGGCATTAGCAAAGAAACCCATAATGAGATTACCTGACTTAAGTAAGGAATTCACGATTCAGACGGATGCATCAGGCATAGGAATAGGATGTGTATTAATGCAGAGATATGAGGATGTGAACCATCCTGTTGCATACGCAAGTAGGAAGTTACTAGATAGAGAAAGAAGATACTCAGTGGAAGAAAGGGAATGTTTAGCCATAATGTGGGGCATTGAGAAGTTTGATAGATATCTATTTGGGAAACAGTTTGTGATTGAAACAGATCATTGTGGATTACAATACATGAAGGAAGGAAGAATGAAGAATGCTAGAGTGATGAGGTGGAGTCTGGCATTACAAAACTATTGCTTCAAAATCAATTATATCAAAGGATGTAACAATGTGATATCAGATTACTTGAGTAGAGGATCAGTTTAGAATTAAGATTTATTAAGATAGATAAGAAAGTAAGGTATATAGATGTATACAGAATAAGTAAGAATATGTTAAATTTGGTTACGTATCGATAGTCCGAAGGTTCGATAGTCCGAAGGTTCGATAGTCCGAAGGTTCGATAGTCCGAAGGTTCGATAGTCCGAAGATTTCATAGTAAAACATACATGTATAAGTACAAATATATGTTTATGTACAGTATATGTATACATATGCATGTATATGTATATATATATATTTGCATATAAATGTATTTATATCTATATATGTACATATAAGTGTGTATATATATGGATATATACACGTATATATACGCATATATTTCTATATATACGTATTTATATATCTAAATGTTCATATGTATATAAGTTTGTATATATATGTATTTATCTATACATATATATGTACATATCCGTATATAAATGGATATATAAACGTATTATACGTATTTATAAATATGTACATATGTATATAAAATTATATGTATTTATATATATATGTATATATGCATATATATGTATATACATATACATATATTTACTATGTATATATGTGTACATATAAATGTATATGTATATGTCTATATATTTATGTATGGGTATGTGTAAGGGGTTATGCTTCTTCCAGTGGTTGTTTCTCAACTACAGTACTGTGATATATTATATTATATATATATATTATATATTATATTATATATTATATATTATATATATATGCATATACATATGTATATACATAAAAATATATTTAATAAATTATACTTAATAACATATATAATTTTATATTATATCGATGTTTTCATTTATATATGTCATACATATACAAAAACATATTATGTATATACAATGTACATATACATATATTTTATTATTTTATTTTAAAATAATTATTATTATTGTAAAATATAATATAATAATTCAATAATAACTAATAATTATAATTATTAATTATAATTATAAAATTAATTAGCTATAATAATATTTATTAATTATTTATTATAATTACCTGTATTATATATAATATTGATATATTATATTAATTAATATAATATTAATATATAATATATATATGTATTAATTGTAAATAAATAATATTATATAATTAATATAATTAATATTATTAAATTATAAATTGAATTATAATATATATATATTATTTATATTAATATAATTAATTATATTCATTTAATTATATATTATATAATTTATATACATAAATATAATATATAAATAATTATTATATAATAATTATTATATATTAATATATGCAATACATATGCATATATATGTACATGTATATACATAGTAAATACATATATATGTATATACATATTCTTACATATATCCATACATAAATATATACAGTACACATATATACATATATATGTTCATATATACATAGTAAATATATATTTATCTATATACATATATATGCATATATATATATATATATATATATATATCTGTATATATACATATGCAATTATGCACACACATATATGTATATAATATATAGATATATTATATATACATATGTACATATGTGTATATATAAATATCATACATATATACACAAACTTATATACATATATATACATATGTACATAGTAATTACGTATATATATAAATATATATACGTATATATATATCCATATATATACATATAATATATATACATAACCTACGTATATATATCCATATATATATATACATATATGTACATATATAGATATAAATACATATATACAAACATATATACATATACAAACATATATACATATACAAACATATATACATATACATGCATATATATATATATACATATACTGTACATATACATATATGACTATATGTACATATGCATATGATATGTTTTACCATGAAATCTTCGGACTATCGAACCTTCGGACTATCGAACCTTCGGACTATCGAACCTTCGGATTATCGAACCTTCGGACTATCGACCTGTTCCCATTTCATATATATCCAGATGTATATACATATATAACATTTGTGCATGTATATAGATCTATATACATATATATATATATACAAACATATGTGTACATATTCAAACATGTATATATATATAAATCGATACATATACATGCATATATATACATATAATGTATAATTGTACATAATTATATACATATATATTTGTCTTCAATTAGTCCGGAATAGCAGCCCCGGAATAGCGGCCCCCGGAATAGCGGACCCCGGAATAGCGGGTATAGGAATAGGTTGCCCCGGAATGCAGAAATACGAGGATGTAAATCACCCTATTGCATACGCAAGTAGGAAGTTACTAGATAGAGAAAGAAGATATTCAGTGGAAGAAAGAGAATGTTTAGCCATAATGTGGGGCATTGAGAAGTTTGATAGATATCTATTTGGGAAACAGTTTGTGATTGAAACAGATCATTGTGGATTGCAATACATGAGAAGGAAGGGAGAATGAAGAATGCTAGAGTGATGAGGTGGAGTCTTGCATTACAGAATTATTGCTTCAAAATCAATTATATCAAAGGATGTAACAATGTGATATCTGATTACTTGAGTAGGGGATCAGTTTAGAATTAAGATTTATTAAGATAGGTAAGAAAGTAAGGTATATAGATGTATATAGAATAAGTAGAAATATGTTAGAATTTAGATGAGATAGTTTGTTAGTAAGTATGTTTAAATAGTTATTCTTGTTTAAATTAGTGAATGACAAGTCATTTGATAAGTTGGTTAGAGATAGAAAGCCTGTAAACAGTCTTTTTAAGAGGGGGCCTATTTGTAGCGATTAAATCTTATCAAATGCCATGTTTAACTAATTAATTAATATAATACTAGTATAAGCTAGTCAATTTCAGTGGCGATATATAAAAGATGTAGTGGCGATACATAAATATAATATTAGACTAGGTAAGAGGCTTTTAAACGTAATTTAAATGTCACGTGATGTGCTATGTTGCTAAGCGACCAATGACGCTAGGTGAATAGAAACACAGGGACGGTTAAAGACCGGTAATGACAGTTGAGACGTTGGAAGTTCAAGTGAAGGGAGTGGTGAAAAGAATTGCTGAGAAAGGAAGAAAACAGCAGCATCGTTTGAGTTGCGGAGATATACGTGGATCGACTTTATTAGGAGCGATCACGGTGAATCCAGGATTTAAAGTGTTTCGATCGAAGTGGAGTTCGAACGAACTTTAATCTTGCGAGCGTCGTTGGTAGTGAAGCGTTGCCACGACATTATTCGATGAAGTAAGACGGCGAGATTCGAAGTCAATCGTTCCTGCGAAAGTTAGGAAAGACTGTCGTTCTGCTGTAGTTACTGTTGAGAGAAAGTGGATGTGTAACGGAGTAAAACAGTGTGATTGCTAAGTCATTCGTTCCGGTTTTCCCTAAATGGAAGTGGGATTGATGAAAACGTTTCTGTGTTCAAAATTGAAGTTGGATCGATCGAAATAATTTTTCCCGTAAATAGAAGCTGGATGGATGAAATTAAGTTTTCGATTCAATAGAATCTGGATTGATGAAAATAATTGTTTCCGTAATTAGAAGCTGGATCCATGAGAATATATCTTTGCTTAAATAAAAGTTCCATTGATGAAAATATTTCTTTCATGAAATAGAAGTTGGATTGATAAAAGTAATTTTTTCAAATTAAATAGAAGTTGGATTGATGAAAAAAATTGCTTAATGAAATGGTGGAAGATGATTAGTTAACATGATAGGTAGACTTCTTACTTACCAACGTCAAGTACGGCATTGAAGACATTAGAATAATTTAGCAACGTAAACTACGACTTTACCCTCATTATCCAACTTCTACTTCTACATATTTTCATCCCTCATCCAACTTCTACTTCTACTATAAATATTTTAATCGCTCACCCAGCTTCTAGTTTAACTATCCATCCATGGCATATATTTCATGAGCTGCTGTAGGAAGGTAGAGCGCTCTATTTTTTCCGAATCTGGGGCGGCCATATTGTTTACATAGGTCATATCGGCTCGGTCGCCGATGTTCACTTTAACCCACATTTTACTTAATGCCACCTAGGTCAATGAGAGATTTGGCCTGAGACGATAAGACAGTAATAATAGTCCCAGATTTGGCTAAAAGTGCATTTTAGCGTATTGTATTATTTAAATGATTTTCATGATAACTGTAATGAATCCAGCTTCTATTTAAGCAATATTCTTTTCATCAATTCCACTTCTATTTAAGCTGGGATTATTATTCAGTAATAATAGTCCCAGATTTAAGCTAAAATTATTTTCATGAGTCCCACTTCTATTTAGCCAGAATTCTTGGTAATCCTGGAAACGGCGGTCCCAAATTATGAAATGAAAGAAGTCTGCACAGTAGCGGCGTCAGGATTTCAGGTTTGGGGGGCTAAAACCCCATTTCCATCCCTTTCTCCCCTCCTCTCTGGCATTGGCAGTGATTTCTACTTTTGTTTGGGGGGCTGAGCCGCCGATAGGGTGGGCTTCACCCTAGCCTGTCCCATGCTGGCGCCGCCACTGGAAGTCTACAAAGATATTTGATATTGTCACTTTAAAATGGTAGCTGGATTGATGAAAAAAACCGTTTCCCTAAATGGAAGCTGGATTTATGAAAAAAAACTTTCCCTAAATGGAAGTGGGATTGATGAAAACGGTAAAGTCGTAGTTTATGTTGCTAAATTATTCTAATGTCTTCAGTGCCCTACTTGACGTTGGTAAGTAAGCAGTCCACCCATGTGCATGTTAACTATCATCAATCCACCTTCCATTTCATCAAGAAATTTTGTCATCAATCCAACTTCCATTTAATTGGAAAAAATTACTTTTATCAATCCAACTTCTATTTCATGAAAGAAATATTTTTCATCAATGGAACTTTTATTTAAGCAAAGATATATTCTCATGGATCCAGCTTCTAATTACGGAAACAATTATTTTCATCAATCCAGCTTCTATTGAATAGAAAACTTAATTTCATCCATTCAGCTTCTATTACGTTAAAAATTATTTCGTTCAATCCAACTTCAATTTTGAACACAGGAATGTTTTCATCAATACCACTTCCATTCAGGGAAACAATTTCTTTCATCAATCCAGCTTCCATTTTAAGGTGACAATATGAAATAATTTAGCAACGTAAACTACGACTTTACCGATGAAAACATAGCCTACCTGTGTTGAAATAGAAGCTAGATTGATCGAAATAATTTTTCCCGTAAATAGAAGCTGGAAACCAAGCTGGTTGCATGGATGAAACTAAGTTTCCATTCAATAGAAGCTGGATGAAAATAATGTTTTCAGTAATTAGAAGCTAGATTCCGGAGAATATATAGCACGTTTTAGCGTTAAACTATAAGAAAGCGGCCTCTGTTGATTTCTTTCATTTCATAATTTGGGACCGCCGTTTACCAGGATTACAAGAATTCTTTTCGTCAATCCAACTTGTACTCAACCAACGCCGACTCGTCAAGCAATGACGAGTCATTTACGACACTAAACTATACACGCTTTTTTCATCAATCCAGCTTCTATTTTAGCAAGTAACTAGTTTCATCAATCCAACTTCCTTTTCAGCAATCCAGCTTCCATTTAGGCAGACACAAAGGAGAAATAATAAAATACGCTAAAATACTCGGCCGTTAGCATCATGAATTAAATACGCTAAAATGCACTTTTACCAAGATTTGCTACTATTATGGTTTGAGCCTAACCCTTCAGTGCCTGATTTTTTTTTTCTTCATGAAAGTAAAAAAACATTATTTCTACCCAGTGAAAATCAGTGCCTACCAGTAAAAGTGTATTTTGGTAATCCTCCAGTTTAGGTGCCCATACTATTTGTGCATTGGTTTCCATTGAAATTACAGGTTAGTTTTTCATCAATCAGACTTCAATTTAGCAGGAATTTTGTTCATCAGTCCCACTTCTCTTTAGCAAGAATTCTTTTCATCAATCCAACTCCTGTTTAAGCAGAGTTATTCTGATCAATCCAACTTCTAGTTTGACGATTAACTTTTCGTCAATCCAGTTTCCATTTATTCAATTATTTTTGCTAATCCAGCTTCCATTTACGCATTTATTCTCGTCAGTCCAGCTTCAATTTATGTAAAGAATTATTTTCATCAATCAAGTTTCCGTTTTAAATTGACAATATCAAATATATAAATGCAAAATTATTTCGGCACCTAAACCTGTATGTTAGCTTAATGAATTATTCGTCCGTTGAAGCACTATTTTTCATCAATTCAACTTCTACTTTGGTAAGAATCCTTTTCTTCTATCTAGCTTATATTTAGGTAAGAATTCGTTTAATCAATCCAGCTTCTGGTTATCCCGTAGTTTAGGTTGCTAAATTATTTGAATGTCTTCAATGCCGTACTTCACGTTGGTAAGTAAGCAGTCTACGTATGTCCATCATAATTATCATCAATCCCGCTTCGATTTAACAAAGAATTTTTTTTAATCAATCCAGCTTCCATTTCATGATAAAAATGACCCAACTTCTATTTAGCGAAAAAATATTTTTCATCAATGGAACTTTTATTTAGGCAAATAACTATTCTCATGGGTCCACCTTCTACTTACTGAAGCAATTATTTTCTTCAATCCAGCTTCCATTGCATCAAAAACTTAGTTTCATCAAGCCAGCTTCTATTTACGATTAAAATTATTTCCATCAATCCAACTTCTATTTAAATACACAAATGGTTTCATCAATCCCACTTTCATTTAGGGAAACCATTTTTTCATCAATCCAGCTTCCATTTTAATTTGACGATATAAAATAATTTAGCAACCTAAACTACGGGTTTACCCAGCTTCTAGTTAAGCAGGAATTATTTTCTTCAATACAACTTGATACAACTTCTATTTACCAAGAATTCTTTTCGTCAATCCAACTTGGGTAAAAGTTTATTTTAGCGTATTTCATGATGCTGCCAGCAACGTATTTTAGCGTATTTTATTATTTCTCTTATGTGGCTACGTAAACGGAAGCTGGATTGATAAAAATAATTGTTTGCCTCAATTGAAGTTGGATTAAAGAAAATAGTTCTTTGCTAAAAATAGAAGCTGATTTGATGAAAAAACCGTGTATTTTAGCGTCCTAAATGAAAAATAGACCTTGTCTGTTTCATTTTAGCATGAAGAAGGCAATCAGCAATCTGTGAGAGATTCAAAATGCAACTGTAGCAAAGACTCTACACCTAATTAATCTTAAGAAAGAACAATACAATGGATTTATCTGTCAACAACGTCTATGAATGTCAAGTACTTCATCTTCTGTTAAAATCACACACAAAACATCATAAAGATCTGCTATTATAGCTTCAGTATTTCGTCAGAGTATTTTTCTGTGTGACTAATTCTTACTTTACTTGGAAACTAACTATTAGGCCTACTGACAGATGAACGGCGAAACTTTTTTCCTATCATCTGAAATTCGAACTTGAATGAAGTCGTCATAAATGTGAGAAGTTGGACACTGCTGGTCGAAAGGACTGTGCCAATTGTAAACATTTCTTGCACAGGCAATTGCTTTGAAGTGCGTACGTAAACGCATCCTTATCAAGAGCCAAAACAAATCTGAACTTTGTCTAGATCTGATGATTGAAGAGGCAACATTGCCAATCATTTAAAAACCACACAGATGTCAATTATTTCAGAAAGCGTACGCTCAAGGTGATCATCTGACAGCTCATCAAAGAACCCATGCTGGACAAAAACAGTGAAATAGTCGATGAAATGATGGCGAACAAAAGAACCCAAATTGGGAGAAAAACAGTACAGGTGCCAGATATGTTGTAGGTCATTTGATCAACGGAATTGTCTGAAAAAGCACATTAGAACCCATACTTGTGAAAAGCCCTACAGGTGCAGACGATGTCCGAAATCATTTACTCGGGTTTCTGCTCTGAACACACACATGAGAATTCATACTGGCAAGAAACCATACAAATGTCAGTTATGCCATAAATCATTTTCTGTACGTAGTAATCTGAAAAGGCACATCAGAACACATACTGGTGAAAAACCATTCAGGTGCCAGTTATGTCAGAAAACATTTATTGACGGTACAGCACTGAAAGTGCATACAAGAACCCATACTGGCGAAAAACCATACAGGTGCGAACGATGTCCGAAATCATTTACTCAGGTTTCTACTCTGAACACGCACATGAGAATTCATACTGGCAAGAAACCATACAAATGTCAGTTATGCCATAAATCATTTACAAAAGGTAGTAGTCTGAAAAAGCACACGAGAACCCATACTGGTGAAAAACCGTTCAGTTGCCAGTTATGTCAGAAAACATTTATTCAACATACAACTCTGAAAATTCACATGAGAACCCATACCGGTGAAAAACCTCACAAATGCCAGTTATGTCAGAAATCATTTGCCCAAAGTAGTCAACTGAAAACGCACATGAGAACCCATACTGGTGAAAAACCATACGGGTGCGAGATATGTCAGAAATCATTTGCTGATTGTAGTACACTGAAAACGCACATGAGAACCCATACTGGCGAAAAACCATACAGGTGCCTGCTATGTCAGAAATCTTTTGCTGGCCTTAATGGTCTGAAAAAGCACATGAGAATCTCAGAAATCCACCCTACCAGATGAGTGAAAAAGCATACACATGTGACTTTTGTAATAAGGAATACAAAGATATTGAAAATCTAAATCAACACAGAAGAATTCATGCAACTGAGAAGCAACACACTTGCAATGAACGTTATGCGAAGAGCAGTTCTTCAGCGAAGCAGTTTAAACTCCATGCAGAAACACAGCCACAGGATCTTGAAATGGGAAGCGAAGTAACTACTAAACTGTCTGATCATTTCATCACATTTAGTAGTGCAGGCGTTATTGATAAACCAAACGAACGTTTCTCAAAGAACATCATATCCGAATTCTGGTGGAATTGCAAGTCCTTTACCAAGAATTAAAGGTGGAAAATGTCTGTATATTAGCAAATCCAAATCTCACGTGAATGCAAAAGTGTCTTTGTCAAAATCTTTCGGATGTGGTATATGTGATGAATTGCTTGAAATAGATGAAGGAAAGTCAAGCTATCAAAGTGTTGGAGGCTGCCAAGATGTTACATGCCCGACCTCTGATAATTGGGTGATATTGGCATTGCATGTAACAGGTAGAATTGCACCTGTCTTTCTTGCTGGTCGTTTCATGGAAGGATGGGCTGGAAGGTTAGAGTTTTAGCAGCTGCATGTTTGGCGGGAAAGATCCCTTGGTTGGGATGATAAAGGGATGAGTGCGTAGACAGTGGGTTCCAAGAATCTACCCATCCTTGTTTTATTTGTATAAAAGTGGCTGATATGTGAACTCTGGAGTTCAGTTCCGTCTAACTCTGGAGTGCAGCTTGATGTATGTTGCTGATCGTTTGATGTTTTACAAAGAATACTGAACTTTGACAAGACGTTGTTGTGCTGTTCATACTGGCTTGGACCTCTTTGCGAGAATCTCTAGGACACGAGTTACGACCAGTATGTAACAATGTATATAAAGCATAGTTACTTTTATACCACTTTCGTTTCAGAATACTTAGACAGTAGGCATCTGATTAGAGAATTTATTAGTTGCTCATATGAAACTTGAAATTTGTATTGTATTGTATTTGAACACTTGTTATACACTGCCCATTCAGAGGCGCTCCCGACTACTGCGCGCAGACGCTTATCGAATCGGAGTTTCACGCCGAAGCGCATGAGCAATTGCGAGTGAAGGACTTGCCCAGGGTCCCTACGTGGCGACTTTGAGGTGGATTCGAACCCGCAACCCTCCAGCTTGCAAGGCACCGAACATACCCCCAAACCACCGCGCCCCAGTAACATTGCTGTTGTAAGCCTTTTTTTTCACATAATTGTAAGACTAGAATTGTTGCAGGTCATCATACTCGAAATTTTAGTGCCATAGTTACTAAAGACGCAGTAAAGGCTTTCGCTCTTGGATTCTACTATAATTGACAACTTTGTTGTTAACTATTAATTTAGCTGCAAAGATACTTTGTGGCTGGACTTTATATTTAACAGAGCGCTTAACAGTACACCATTTTGTGAGACTATTTTAGACTATTGATACCTAGCCTACCTTCACGGCGTATTTTATTGATTGCTGAAGGTATTCTAATATGGTCGCATCTGTCCAGCAGAAACATCAAGAGACACGCCAATCTAACAACGTTTCGCCAATACCTCTAAAACACGTCATGTTTCGCCTCCCCTTCTGATGATCCTCGACATCAACTCGAAACTGACTCACGTTCTTGATGTCCTTGCCCCTCTACGTAAGTTTGCAAAGCGTCTGGGGAAGCATTCCTCAAACCTTTCGTCATCAGCAAAGCAAGCCAAGCAGGACCGCCGAAGCATTCTCGAACGCCAGTTCAGACGGACGAGAGCTGAGTTTGATCGTACTTTGTATCGAGCAGCATGTCGTTAAGCAAACTACTGAAATCCGGAAGTTCAGATATGATTACTATCAGGAGCGAATAAACTAGAAGAAGACGGTGATCCCAAATGGACCTGCAGCAAATTGCCAAAGAACTGCTCCGTCAAAGAAAAATCCATCAGCTGCAAACAATTCACACATAAAATATAAAGCGCCACTGCGATGTGCTGTTTCTGTCTTTTCAATGGCAAAACACGAAAAGATAAAACATACAATCCTGGATCGCCTCGAGTCTCTTCGTCACATTGACATCCACAACTATAGCCGCCAAGCCGCCGAATTTTAGTCCAAGCCGATTAGCCGCTGGAAATTTTACGGCTTAGCCGCGAAAAACCGCCGAGAATGTTTTACGGCTAGCCGCCGGAAACATATTCAGCTAATTCAGCTAGAACACGCACAAAGTTGTGATTTTAAAGTTTCCCGCTGGTTTCAAAGATTTATGACTTTGTAGATTACCGTACAAGTTCGGACTTATTGAAACTGTACTGTTTCGATTGACTTTTTTGTGTGCCACTATTAATTGTTCATTTTATGGCATTGTAGCAGATGTCCCAATGTCTAATTAATTGGCTTTTGGAACTCTCTATAGTCGATACACGTTTTGAACGAACTATGTTACAAGCCGTATTTTTTACGGCTAGCCGAAAAAGGTAGTTTACGTCATTTACGGCTAGCCGAAAAGCCGCCGTACATTTTCTCAAGCCAGCCGTTAGCTTAAAATCTGCGGCTTGGGGGTATGTCCACAACCCTTCTAAAACTCACAAATGACAAATTCTCTAACGCAACCTTTGTTCTTTTTGACATTTCGGCCGCCTTTGATGCATTGGCCCATGAACTAGGCCTACTTGTTGCCGCGCGCAGGACGTTTTGGCCTCACCAGTTACTGTAGCCTAAACTGGCTGACTTCTTACTTTGAAGGAAGGCATTTTTTCATTACACTATGTTCTTAAATCTGACACCCTGCAAAACGTGCACGATGATAGGCCCTACTAGTAAATTATTATTATTATGTCATACAGTATGTTATTAGTAATGATTGAACACTCGTGAACTTTTAAGACCATAGACATGATTGACAGCTGACAGACCAAGGGAGCGGAGGCGAAAGGCCACGCCTGTCAAAGGGTAGAGGGGAGAGAAGGCTCACGGAAAGAGGTAACCAACAGACTATTGGAGAGCTGAAACATTATAGGCCATTTTCTTTCTAGTATTATTTAAATGTCAAGTTTAAGGAAAAGGAATGTTAATAACAATTATGTATTAGCTGGGACTATTATTACTAGACCCAGGTATTAACCCTAAGAGTTTAGTTGCTGTAGTAATGGCAAAATGTATTCCCTAGATGGCAGGAAATAGTTTCAAAAACTACAGCTTACCTTTCACTTTATTGAAAGACTTTGATCGATCGCCATTTTGTGTTGATGACTGTATTAACCAGATTGTGTGGAAAGTCAACTTTAATGCCAAACCAGGTTAGATTCTATATCTCCGTTTTAACGTTCTAAACTATTGGCCCATTGTAGCATTAAACGGTAATCCCGTAGTTTAGGTCGGTAAATTATTTGAATATCTTCAATACCGAACTTCAATCAATCAATCCTTTTATTGTTTCCATAGAATGGTTTACAAGTAGTGATCCAGAATAAACATAATCAACAATCATAAGTTTGGAAATTAAAACAGACAGATCACATTATTATCTAATTAACGTTTGAGGGAAACAATCGGGTTCCCAGAAGGGACTGAAGTCCCGCTAAGTTAGGGATACCCGTGTACCGATCGATAGTCCGAAGGTTCGATAGTCCGAAGGTTCGATAGTCCGAAGGTTCGATAGTCCGAAGGTTCGATAGTCCGAAGGTTCGATAGTCCGAAGATTTCATAGTAAAACATACATGTATAAGTACAAATATATGTTTATGTACAGTATATGTATACATATGCATGTATATGTATATATATGTATTTGCATATAAATGTATTTATATCTATATATGTACATATATGTGTGTATATATATGGATATATACACGTATATATACGCATATATTTCTATATATACGTATTTATATATCTAAATGTTCATATGTATATAAGTTTGTATATATATGTATTTATCTATACATATATATGTACATATCCGTATATAAATGGATATATAAACGTATTATACGTATTTATAAATATGTACATATGTATATAAAATTATATGTATTTATATATATATGTATATATGCATATATATGTATATACATATACATATATTTACTATGTATATATGTGTACATATAAATGTATATGTATATGTCTATATATTTATGTATGGGTATGTGTAAGGGGTTATGCTTCTTCCAGTGGTTGTTTCTCAACTACAGTACTGTGATATATTATATTATATATATATATTATATATTATATTATATATTATATATTATATATATATGCATATACATATGTATATACATAAAAATATATTTAATAAATTATACTTAATAACATATATAATTTTATATTATATCGATGTTTTCATTTATATATGTCATACATATACAAAAACATATTATGTATATACAATGTACATATACATATATTTTATTATTTTATTTTAAAATAATTATTATTATTGTAAAATATAATATAATAATTCAATAATAACTAATAATTATAATTATTAATTATAATTATAAAATTAATTAGCTATAATAATATTTATTAATTATTTATTATAATTACCTGTATTATATATAATATTGATATATTATATTAATTAATATAATATTAATATATAATATATATATGTATTAATTGTAAATAAATAATATTATATAATTAATATAATTAATATTATTATAATTAATAAATATGGTAAACGTGTAGTTTAGCGTTCTAAATTATTTTAAGGCAGATAAAGTATTCCCATATCAATTTAAACGTTTACCCTTATATATTTCATATTCCGGAATATATTTATGCTAAAAAAACAAAAACAACCAAATAAAACTAAATTAAGAAGAGAAAATGAAAACGAATTGAGCCGTTTAGCGATCAATCGACGACAACAGGAAGTCAAGCGGCTATGGTACAAGGAATCTATATTGACCGCGGCTATTAATAGCTACACCTCAACTTGACCGCGGCTATAAATAGCTACACCTCAACTTAATACAATGCTGAATATTGCGTTAAGTTGACGCGTTAAGCCTATGATATACGAGCAGGCCGCGCACCCGTACGCTTCACTAAATACCGTCTATGAGGCACTAATACTTCCCACACAATTGATTTGCAGGTGTTTTATGCTATCAGTCTGCATTGAAACTGATATACTTCTGTGTTTGCAAGCGGCGTAATAAAGAATATACCTACTTACTTACTTTTTTCTGCATTATGTAAACGTCCTGTACGACGAATTTGTTACCAGGGTACTTCTACCATAATTCTAATCCTTACATATCCTTCCTAATCACTAATTTCCTGCAAAATTGTTTTCCCCAGTGTTCATGCTTCACACTTACTATTATTGTGAAGCCTAAATGCATTGGACAAATTGCATTGGAAGAAATGTGCTTGTTTGACCCTTGAAACAAAATAGCTATCATATAAGTATGCAAAAGCACTTTCCAGGGTGTAAAGAGCAACTTTGATACTAACCAAAACGGCAATCATCCATCACCTTCAATTACTATCCTCACAGTGGCAATCCTTCAAAATTACTCATTAGTGTAAAGCCAGAATCCATTGGAACAAATACATTGCAAGAAATGCTATTATTTGACCATTTAAATAAAATACTTAGACCCTAAGTATGCAAAAGCCCATTCTAGGCCCAAAGGAGAACCCCCAATGCTAATCAAAACGCCAATCAATCATTTTGTTCAATCACCATTGTCTCATTGGTAGACCTTGAAACTTACCATCATTGTCAATGCAAAATCCATTGTACAACATGCATTGCAAGAGATGCTGATATTTGATCCTTGAAATAAAAT
The DNA here is from genome assembly GCA_020284085.1 of Aporrectodea caliginosa. Classification (NCBI taxonomy): domain Eukaryota; kingdom Metazoa; phylum Annelida; class Clitellata; order Crassiclitellata; family Lumbricidae; genus Aporrectodea; species Aporrectodea caliginosa. Next base: position 266,501 of record JACEVL010000589.1, read on the forward strand.
ACTTATCCTCTAAGAATGTGAAACTTCTTTGTAGGGCCTAAAGAGAACCCTCAGTGCCATCCAAAACGCCAATCACCCGTCTGTTTCAATCACCATTCTCTAAATGGTTGCCCTTCAAGAATACCCCTATTTCCAATGCAAAATCCATTGCACAAATACATTGCAAGATATACAGTTACTTGACTTGTGAAATAAAATACTTACACCCTAGGTATTTAAAAGCCGTATCTAGGGACTAAAGAGGACCCTTAGTGCTATAGAAACCACCAATCACCCATCTATTTCAATCACCGTTCTCCAAGTCATTGCCCTTCAAGAATACTCCTATTTCCAATGCAAGATCCATTCTACAAATGCATTGCAAGATATAGTGTTATCAGTTGTGAAATGCCAGTCACTTTGCTGAGAGAGACAGCCTGTGGTGGATAAACAATTGAAGCAACTGAAGTTTTAGGCTGATATGAAAATGACAAGAGACTGAGCAGAGCGAGCAGACACAGGCAAGTATAATTATGTCTTATGCAAACGTGACAAGACTGAGGTAAAAGGAACGGATTGTGAATACTGTGAATGGCTTTAGTTCACTGTTCCGTCACACTGATACCCAATTTCAGAAAGCTTCTTTGTAGAGCAAGAAGCCAAACCAACAATATAAGTACACAGCCCGTATCATGCTGGACTAGAAAATATATTTACATTCAAATGCCTACCCCAGACAACAGCAGAAAGTTTCAGTAAAAGCGTATTTCATTGTTCGCCATTGCATGGGTTGCAGCGATGGTCAGATACACGTTGGAGTGACGAAAAGAATTCTTCCTAAGTAGAAGTCGGATTGATGAAAATAATTCATGCCTACATAGTAGTTGGACTGATAACAATAGAAATGCTACAACAGTCGAATAATTGACTTACTTGACTTATGGCCTTGGCGATGCTCCCGCACGCATAAGCCGCTCGTTTATGGAAGACCTCCATCCTTCTCTGTTGTATGCCCTGTGCATAGCCTCCTGAACCGACCATCCCATTTCTCCACAGTCCTCCTTTATCATATCCATCCATCGTTTCTTCTGCCTTCCTCTTTTTCTTTTTCCGTGCACATACCCGTTGAGAGCTATCTTTGGATACCTGTCATTCCCCATTCGGGTTACGTGTCCAAAGTATCGCAGCCGTCTGTTCTGTATCCTGCTGACTATGTCGTATCGGATGTTTAGTCGGTTGTGTATCTCTTTATTCCTTATCCTGTCTCTTCTTGTGACTCCCTCAATCCTTCGCAAGCACGCCATTTCAAAGACCCTCAGCCGCTGCTTATGTGTCTCCTTCAATGTCCAGGTCTCCGAATTGTACAGCAATGCGCTCAGCACTAGTGTTTCATATAACCTGACCTTTGTACCTCTGCTTATTTCTCTCGAGCTCCAGACCTTCCCCAGCGCCTGCCATATTCCTCTTGCCAATCCGATTCTTCTTTCTATATCTTTCCCCGATCCTCCCTGTGTACTGATGCTTCCCCCAAGGTAAACAAAGCTGTCCGTCTGTACCAGCTGTTGTCCATCCACATTTAGTATGAACCTCTTGTCTCCGCCTCCTACAAGTTGACTTTCTGTTTTCGCTACATTTATCGCCATACCCATCCTTTTACTCACTTCCACTACTCTTGTCACTACCTCCTGTAGTCCCACCACCTGCTCTGCCAGCAGTGCTATGTCATCCGCAAATCTTAGATCACCTATCAATTCTCCTCCAATCACAGCTCCTTCCTCTGTTCCTTCCAGGGCCCTAGCCATGATCAGTTCCAGAAATATGTTGAAGAGCAGCGGCGACAGAACGCAACCCTGCAGTACTCCCACTATGGTCTCGAACCAATCCGATAGTTCTCCGTTCACTCTCACAGCGCTGAAGGTGTCCTTGTACGCATTTTCCAAGATTCTTACTATCTTCTCAGGGTATCCATATTGCCTCATAACCCTCCACAGACCCTTTCTCCACACGCTGTCGAAGGCTTTACGGAAATCTATGTAGCATATGTATAGCTCTTTCCCAAATTCTTCATACTTCTTCCATTTTGAGTTTCATGATCAATGGGGTGAAGGCGACTGATCAGGTCTCTCCCTCTTCCTTGGTTCAGATTTAGCCGGAACCTAGTTCCGTTGCCCGGGGGAGACGACGTGGACGTACTGAACCACCCCTGCTACAACAGTCGAATAATTAAATATGTTAAAGTACACTTTTACCAATATGATATCCAATATCGTCTTCTGCAAATGCCTTCAACCTCGACTCGACAGAAAGCTTCCCTGCAACATACAACAGAAAAAGTATGATATGCATTGCTTATACATGCTTACGTGTGTCCCTTTGCATGTATGTATGATCAATATTGTATAAATGATTTACGTCAGTATGTATGCCTGTCTGTAGATAATCATATAGACACTTCATACATGCCCTTTTAAGCAGTTCTCAATAGAATCAAAGGTTTGTCTTCAGGGCCTAGATAGCGCTTTCACATACCTAGATGATAAGTATTTAATCGGAAGGGTCAGTAGCAATATTATTTGCAATGGATTTCTACAGTGCATTTCGGGTTGACAACAATGTTTAAGTGGAAGGGTGAGAACTTAGACACTGTTGATTGAAAAAGGTGGGTGATTGTGGTAATGGTGAGCATAAGGGTTTCTCTTCAGGCCCTAGAGAGTGCATTCACATACCTGGACGATAAGTGTTTCATTAGAAGGTTTCAGTAACAGCATAATTTGCTATGGATTTCTACAGTGTATTATGCCTTGACAATAATGTTTCAATTGAAGGGTGAGCACTAAGAGATGAGTTATTGAAAAAGGTGGTTGATTGTGGTTTTGATTAGCATAAAGGTTTGTCTTCAGGCCCTAGAGAGCGCTTTCACATACCTAGACGATGAGTACTTAATTGGAAGGGTCCAGTAACACCATTACTTGCAATGGATTTCTACAGTGTATTTTGGCTTGATAGTAATGTTTCAGTTGCAGGGTGAGCAGTTACAGTAGGGTGATTGAAAACGCTGGGTGATTGTGGTTTTGGTAAGTACCAAGGGTGCTCTTCAGGCCCTATAAAAGGCTTTCACATACCCAGACGATGAGTACTTAATAGGAAGGAAGAATGAACAGCACTATTTGCAATGGATTTCTACAGTGTATTTTGGCTTGGCAATAATGTTTCAGTTGAAGTGTGAGCACTTAGAGTAGGGTGATTGAAAAAGCTGGGTGATTATGTTTTTTTATCAGCGCTAGAGGTACTCTTTAGGCGTTAGATACGGCTTTCACATACTCGGGTCTAAGTTTTGTTTGTTTCAAGGGTCAAATAACAGTATATACTGCAATGCATTTGTACCATGGATTTTGCATTGGCAATGATGGTAAGTTTCAAATGCTACCACTTAGAGAATGGTGATTAAAATAGATGGGTGATTGGTGGTTTCTATAGCACTAAGGGTCCTCTTTAGTCCCTAGAACGGCTTCTCTTTAGTGCAATAGATACGCACTAAGGGTGCTCTTTAGTCCCTAGATACGGCTTTTAAATACCTAGGGTGTAAGTATTTTATTTCACAAGTCAAGTAACAGTATATCTTGCAATGCATTTGTGCAATGGATTTTGCATTGGAAATAGGGGTATTCTTGAAGGGCAACCACTTAGAGAATGGTGATTGAAATAGATGGGTGATTGGTGGTTTCTATAGCACTAAGGGTGCTCTTTAGTCCCTAGATACGGCTTTTAAATACCTAGGGTCTAAGTATTTTATTTCACAAGTCAAGTAACAGTATATCTTGCATTGATTGAAATAGATGGGTGATTGGTGGTTTCTATAGCACAAAGGGTGCTCTTTAGCACAGGTCTAAGTATTTTATTTCACAAGTCAAGTAACAGTATATTTGCAGTACCTTGCATTAGTATTCTTACTTAGAGAATGGTGATTGAAACTGGTGGTTTCTATAATAAGGGTCCTCTTTAGTCCCTAGATACGGCTTTTAAATACCTAGGGTCTAAGTATTTTATTTCACAAGTCAAGTAACAGTATATCTTGCATAGATGGGTGATTTGGTAGCACTAATGGATTTTGCATTGGAAATAGGGGTATTCTTGAAAGGGCAACCACTCAGAGAATGGTGATTGAAATAGATGGGTGATTGGTGGTTTCTATAGCACTAAGGGTCCTCTTTAGTCCCTAGATACGGCTTTTAAATACCTAGGGTGTAAGTATTTTATTTCACAAGTCAAGTAACAGTATATCTTGCAATGCATTTGTGCAATGGATTTTGCATTGGAAATAGGGGTATTCTTGAAGGGCAACCACTCAGAGAATGGTGATTGAAATAGATGGGTGATTGGTGGTTTCTATAGCACTAAGGGTCCTCTTTAGTCCCTAGATACGGCTTTTAAATACCTAGGGTCTAAGTATTTTATTTCACAAGTCAAGTAACAGTATATCTTGCAGTGCATTTGTACAATGGATCTTGCATTGGAAATAGGGGTATTCTTGAAGGGCAACCACTCAGAGAATGGTGATTGAAATAGATGGGTGATTGGTGGTTTCTATAGCACTAAGGGTGCTCTTTAGTCCCTAGATACGGCTTTTAAATACCTAGGGTGTAAGTATTTTATTTCACAAGTCAAGTAACAGTATATCTTGCATGGATTTTGCATTTGTACAAATGGATCTTGCATTGGAAATAGGGGTATTCTTGAAGGGCAACCACTACAATGGAGAGAATGGTGATTGAAATAGATGGGTGATTGGTGGTTTCTATAGCACTAAGGGTCCTCTTTAGTCCCTAGATACGGCTTTTAAATACCTAGGGTGTAAGTATTTTATTTCACAAGTCAAGTAACTGTATATCTTGCAATGTATTTGTGCAATGGATTTTGCATTGGAAATAGGGGTATTCTTGAAGGGCAACCACTTAGAGAATGGTGATTGAAATAGACGGTTGATTCGCGATTTTGGTAGCACTGAAGGTGCTCTTTGGGCCCTAGAAAAGGTTATCACATATTTAGAGGATAAGTATTTTATTTCAAGGGTCAAATAACAGCATATACTGCAATGCATTTGTACCATGGATTTTGCATTGACAATAATGGTAAGTTTCATGTGCTTAGTTGTGCTACCACGTAGAGAACGGTGATTAAAAGAGATGGGTGATTGGAGGTTTCTATAGCAATAAGGGTGCTCTTTAGTCCGTAGATAGGGCTTTCACATATATTTAGGGTCTAGGTATTTTATTTCAATTGTCAATTAACAGTATTTCTTGCAGTGCATTTGTACAATGGATTTTGCACTGACAGTAATGGGATGTTTTAAGAGCTACAACTTAGACAATGGTGATTGAAACAGACGTGTGATTTGGATAGCATGTATGGTGGTCTTTAAGCCCTACAAAGGCTTACGCATACTTAGACGTTAAGTATTATTTCATGGGCCAAATTACAGCATTCCTTTTTGCAATTTGTGCAATGCATTACGCCTTCGCAATGATGGTGAGTTTAAATGGTTACTACCAAGAGAAGAGTGTTTCTTAGAGATGAGTGATTGTCGCTTTTGATAGCCCTAACAACTCTGAATAGGGCTTTCACATGCTTAGGGTCTAAGTATTTCATTTCAATGGTCAAATTTCAGCATTTACTCCCTCGAACTTCTGCAGTGCATTTAACTTTACAAGAATAATAGAACTGAAAGGCTGGCACTGATTGAAGAGTGATTGCAAGATATGACTGACTATCATTTTGGATAGCCTTAGGAGTGCCTAACAGACCCAAGGCATGGGGATTCAGAAATGCAGAGGGCAGTTTTTTAGATGAAGGGCCAAATTGCACCTTTTCTTGCTACCCAGTGCAAAGGAATTTCAAGGGATAGGGTGGAGATGCAGTGTGAAAGGGCTTAGTGATTGATATATCGAATGGCTGCATTATTCAGGAGTTTCGTTTTTTATAAATTTGTATATGCTGCAAGGAAACGACTTGGAGATCGTCGCGGGTGACTTGTCTGTTTCAGCCAGCGTTTGCCACAAAAGCCGCTGTCTGTCGTGGTGACCTTAAAAACATCATAGGCTAGAGTCGTTGTGGGCTGGGCGTCGTTGGTGGCTGCCAGCTTTGTTTGTTTTCCGTGTTTCATATGTATGAAAACAAGAGTGGAGGTCGCAAATGGTAAAATAAAGAATATACCTACTTACTTACTTAGTTACTTAACCGTATTGCTCAAGTGTCGACCTTGAATATGAATATTATTGACACTTACCGAAAGTGACGCGCACCCACTTCCGGAATGGGTCGTCGTTCAATTATAGCTTCGAGCGATCATTTGTTATGAGAAATATTGAATATTTAAAATAATTTTTCAATCGATTTCCTTAGATCTATTTAACCAATGATAACTATACTGATACATTAATTGGGCAATTGCACGTTATTTCAAAAAAAATTGCGGAGCGTTTTGTTTCACTGAAAGTCAGAAAATAATTTAGGACGCTAAAATACACGTTTACCATAAATATTATATAATATTTAATTATTAAATTATATATAAATATATGCCCATATACACAGGTACATATATAATTGTATTAATAATATGTATTAATATATAATAAGATTATTACTATTATATAATTTTAAAATAATTAATTATATTGTAATTGATTAATTATAATAATTATTATATATAAATGCATATAATAATTATAATATAATTATATATTATATAATTTATATACATAAATATAAGTATATAATAATATATACATATACATATATATGTACATATATATTCATAGTAAATATATAAATATATACATATATACTTACACATTCCCATACATAAATATATACACATTTACAAATACATATTTATGGACATATAATTATATGCATAGTAAGTATATATATGTGTATATACATAATATATACATATATACATATATATGTATATATACATATGCACACACATATATGTATATATATATATATATATATATATATATATATACATACATATGTACATATATACATAAATATAAATACATATATATACAAACTTATACGCATATATATACATATGTACATATATGTATGTATGTATGCATGTATGTATGAGCACTTGTTGTAGCGCCACTTCAAGATTTCTACTCAGAGGCGCTCCCGACTACAGCGCGGACACTGAATCGGAGCTTCACGCCGAAGCGCATGAGCAATTGCGAGTGAAGGACTTGCCCAGGGTCCCTACGCGATGGCTTGAGGTGGATTCGAACCCGCATCCCTCGGGCTGCAAGGCACCGAACATACCCCTACACCACCGCGCCCCACATATATATATAAACATACATATATATACAAACTTATATACATATATATACATATGTATATATATGTACATATATATATACATACATATATATATACAAACTTATATACATCTATATACATTTGTACATATATATATAAATACATATATGCAAATATATATATGTATATATATATATATCCATATATATATACATATATGTACATATATAGATATAAATACTTATATATATACAAACAGATATATACATATACGAACATATATACATATATATGCATATATATACATATTATGTACACATACATATATATATATGTACAAATACAATTATACATATATGTTTTACGTGACACTTTCGGACTATCGAACCTTCTGAGTAATTTCGGACTATCGAACCTTCGGACAAGGAATTTTCAACGTAAAATACGGGATTACCCATAAACATATATTTCTACATTTCTATATGTTTTACCATGCAATCTTCGGACTATATCGAACCTTCGGACTATCGAACCTTCGGACTATCGAACCTTCTGGTCTCGAATACGTACATCACTTCTCCGTCTTTGAAAGTCAAGGTAGCGTAGAAATATCCGAATCCACACGTAGGAAGATAGTCTCACGCTTTAAATTCCTCGCAACTAACCGTCCACTTGGCTCGCAGTTGACTCCGAATGACGATCGCTCCCAAACAACCTCGCAACAGTAATTCCAGTTGAATGTTAGTCTTTCCAAGCTTACGCCGGAACGAATGACTTAGCAATCCCACTGTTTTACTCCGTTACACATCCACTTTCTCTCAACAGTAACTACAGCAGAATGACAGTCTTTCCTAACTTACGCAGGAACGATTGACTTCAAATCTCGCCGTCTTACTTCATCGAATAATGTCGTGGCAACGTTTCACTACCACCGACACTCGCAAGATTAAAGTTCGCTCGAACTCCACTTCGATCGAAACACTTTAAATCCTGGATTCACCGTGATCGCTCCTAATAAAGTCGATCCACGTATATCTCCGCAACTCAAACGATGCTGCCGTTTCCTTCCATTCTCGGCAATTCTTTTCACCACTCTTCTCTCTTGAACTTACAACGTCTCAACTGTTATTACCGGTCTTTAACCGTCCCTGTGTTTCTATCCACCTAGCGTCATTGGTCGCTTAGCAACATAGCACATCACGTGACATTTAAATTACGTTTAAAAGCCTCTTACCTAGTCTAATATTATATTTATTTATCGCCACTACATCTTTTATATATCGCCACTGTAATTGACTAGCTTATACTAGTATTATATTAATTAATTAGTTAAACATGGCATTTGATAAGATTTAATCGCTACAAATAATAAACTTTACAGTCCAGAGACTCAATTACAGTTGACAGCCGATACATTACAACGGGTCTGGGACATTTCTCCCCCGGACATTTCCCCGAAGTTGGACTGATGAAAATAATTCTTTATTTTAATAGAAGTTGGATTGATAAAAGAAATTCTTTTCCTTAAATAGAAGCTGGAGTGATGAAATTCTATGCTTAAATAGAAGTTGGATTGATGAAAGCAATTCTTTGCTTAAACAGAAGTGGTATTGATGAAAGAAGGTCTTTGTTTCAATAGAAGTTGGATTAATGACAGTTATCATGGACAATGGTAGAGTTACCTACTTACTGTTGGTGGAGGAGTTCCGGGTGGGGGTTGGGAATGTCCGGATACCATTGCAACAGTTGACAGTTGTACAGCAAAACCATTTCACTAGGGGGGAAACTTTCCCCTCTGGCACAAATTGGAAGCAGTCTGCTTCCACCCCCCTACGTAGTAGGCCCTGGGTTCCTGTAGCTCAGTCCAATGCCTCTGCGTTTCTTGCCTGATTCTAAGTGGCCCGCCAGAGCTCTCTAAATATTTGCAATTTCTGTCAAAATGAAGTAAAAGACAAAGTCACTGGTCTACTTGCGTAGCTATTCGTTCATATCTTGGTTTATCATTAATTTTTGTTACTGAACTATTGTAAAGCATGCCTTACATTCCATACATACAACATTCATCATTATTATTCCATAATTAATTTTAATACAGTTAATATATATTTTCAATAAATTTTAGTCGTTGCTTCTGAGTTTAATGGTGCGGCCCTCGGCTTCAAGAATAACTTCTTTGGTGACCCGCGGGGTCAACAAGGTTGGACAGCACTGGCTTATGAGAAAAGCCGTACATCTGCTGGCTACCCACGTGAAACTCTACAAGAAATTAATTAAGTAGCCTTTATTGATGAGCCCTATCAGCCACGCACACATGTGGGACATTGCAGAGAATGATTACAGGTCCATGAATAATTAGAGTGCATGCATCTCAAGGGCTTTAACTCGGGTTTTGGGTCCACCTTAAATACAAAATTCTAACGAGTTTCTATTTTTATCACCACTCACCACTATGCAAATTGCATTCACACTGAATGACTTTGTATATGAGAACATCCGAGAAAACCTTACACGAAACAGTTTTAATACGGTTTATGAGCTTTCGGACTTTGTACTGTGGCTGTGGTGATTTTTTTGCTGATGAAGAAAAAGTGGTTACAAGATTTCTGGCCAAATTATACAAGTATTTCTTCTCCACAACACTTTCCCTGATCTCTATAACAAAAGACCTTAAATCAACCGTAGGTATGATAAGAACAATAGTCAACAGAGACAAAGATACAATACTGAGGTTGTAAGAATCACTGGCTAGGTCACAGTTGGAATACTGCATCCAGATATGGAATCCCTATCTGAAACAGTTCTCTGCATCAGCACAAAATGAGGCGACTCAAAGACAAAGCTTTCAAGAGGAAGATAAAGGGATGACCTACTATAAGCACTACTTGTGGTGTTTCTAACACAGATTACAAGTCCTCTGAACAATTTATTATTATTATTATTATTATTATTATTATTATTACAGTAGTTTTATATCGCGCCCCTTCAAGACAGTCTACTCAGGAGCGCTCCCAGCCCAACCTCGGTCAAACATTTAAAACATTTTGCTACATTGCAGTCTGCTACTTCTGTGCTGCGTTACAGCTCTTTTGCTAAAGCAATATCTAATACATAAAAATATGAACTTACAACCCCATGCTTAAAGCTTTGCATTGGTTTCTCATTCAGCATAGGATTTGGTTCAAATCAGGGCTCATAGTTTATAAAACTCTTCACTCTGGCCAACCACAAGTTCCCCACAACACTTAAAATCAGTCCTCATTCCACAGATTTATCCACTGTAATAGACATTTTCTGGTCAGTACACTTTAGCATAATTAATTATTTCTTGTATTTGTCTTCTGCTGCTACATAGGTGGTCATAGAAAAGCTAGACAGCATAGTATAATATAAAGTAATAACTTAGTAAGAGTTAAGGAATAGCATTTCAGATAAAGTTTTGTGAGTCTTTGTCAGGAAGGTTTAAGTTGTGTGGTCTGATACTGAGAAAATATGGGGTGAAAATTTGTTGGTTGGGAAAAGGCATCTGAGTGAATGATTCTCATTTACCAGAACAGCTTTGAATAGTGAAGTGTCTGCTTCATTAGCAAGAACTGTTGCAGAGGCGGAATTTGTGTTAATAAATCCAGAGCATTTCAGTCTCATTCATCAGGCAATAATACCCCTATTTCCAATGCAAAATCCATTGCACAAATACATTGCAAGATATACAGTTACTTGACTTGTGAAATAAAATACTTTGACCCCACGTATTTAAAATCCGTATCTATTGACTAAAGAGAACCGTTTGTGCTATAGAAACCACCAATCACCCATCTATTTTAATCACCATTCTCTAAGTGGTAGCATTTGAAACTTACCATCGTTGCCAATGCAAAATCCATGGTACAAATGCATTGCAGTATATACTGTTATTTGACCCTTGAAACAAACAAAACTTAGACCCGAGTATGTGAAAGCCGTATCTAACGCCTAAAGAGTACCTCTAGCGCTGATAAAAAAACATAATCACCCAGCTTTTTCAATCACCCTACTAGGCCCTATAAAAGGCTTTCACTTACCCAGACGATGAGTACTTAATAGGAAGGAAGAATGAACAGCACTATTTGCAATGGATTTCTACAGTGTATTTTGGCTTGGCAATAATGTTTCAGTTGAAGTGTGAGCACTTAGAGTAGGGTGATTGAAAAAGCTGGGTGATTATACTGTACATAAACATATAAATGCACTTATACATGTATGTTTTACCATGAAATCTTCGGACTATCGAACCTTCGGACTATCGAACCTTCGGACTATCGAACCTTCGGACTATCGAACCTTCGGACTATCGATACGTAACCGAAGTGATGTACGTATTCGAGACCAGCGATTGAACCTCGAGTATCTACGACTACGTGAGACCAATCCAAGAATTCTTCTACGATAACTTCGACATGGGATCCACGTGCACTTGTAATGGGGAATCAGATAAGCCTCATAATAATCTATTTATTGTAGATTAAATACGCCACTATAGGTAGATAGGATTTGCTGTAATTGTTGTACAGAATTGACTTATATTTTCAATATTAATTTAATCTATTTACTACAATGTGTCCAGTGTCAATATTTTCAACAACACTTATCGTACGTAAGGCCTTCTCAGCCAAGTTCGACTAAGCTAAAAAGCTATATATTAATTATTAGGCTACAGTACTGTGGTATTATTTCATACTGCTTGTAATGTTTGTATACTTTTAAGGTGGCATAGCGACAACATATTTTTGCCGTACCACTTTTTGTCTGCTAAAAGCTAGAAAATACTTTTTATCAATTTAAATGTGTATTTTAGATAACGAAAAATGGCACAAAACACTGTCAATATATGCAAAAAGCGACAGAGTCCCCCAGGCCCCCTAAATTCCCATTTTGCCATACTACTTTTAAAATAGTGGCGACACATGCTGAGTAAAGGCGGATTGTTTCCAGCTTGCAGGAGGGGGATAGTAGGCCCTGCAGGAACCTCCCGATTCACGCATGATTTGTCATAGTCCTAGTTTAACCACTATGTATTAAATTCCACTGTAATAGGCAAAAATGCTTCAACTACTAGATATACACTCAGGCATTTCTAAGTGAAAGTTGGAACTTCTGTTACATATCATGGTGACCTTAGTTATACAATGTTTTCGTCTGTATTTTATGTCTGAAGATGGATTCAACAAACATACAGGAAGACCATTACACCAGTAAATATTGTAACAGAGCATCTGTAAAAAATGCACTTCACAATAGCCATGAAAGAACACACACTTGGGAAAAGCAATTCAAGTGTGAAATCTGTAACAAAGAATTTTACCGAAAGGAAAACCTCGTAAGGCATAAACGAAGCCACACGAGAGAAAAACCCTACACGTGCAAGTTTTGTTGCAAAGCATTTACAAGGAAGGACTGTCTGGAATCTCATACAAGAACCCACTCTGGAGAAAAACAATTCCAATGTGAATTTTGTAGCAAAGGATTTCGATGGAGTCAGAACCTGAAACTCCATGAAAGAACCCATACTGATGACAGACCATACAAGTGCAGCCTATGTCACAAAGCATACATACAAAGATGTGAAGTAGACAACCATGAAAGAACCCACACTGGAGAAAAACCATTTACGTGCACCTTATGCCACAAGTCATTTGCAGTGAGATCGTATCTGGTCTCCCATAGAAAGACCCATACTGGAGAAAAACCATACAACTGTGATTTTTGCGACAAAGCATTTGCACTAAAAGCTAATATGAAAATTCATACAAGAATCCACACTGGAGAAAGACCATACATTTGCCAGTTTTGCAATAAATCCTTTAAACAAAAATGTGCTCTTCAAGCCCATACAAGAACGCATACGGGAGAAAAGCCGTTTAAGTGTAGTTTTTGTCAGAAAGCATATGGAAATAGTTGCGAACTGAAGAATCACATGAGAATGCACACAGGAGAAAAGCCGTTCAATTGCAATTTATGCCATAAAGCATTTTCACTGAATGACAGTCTCAGAAGGCACATGATAACCCACACTAGGGAAAGAATATACAAGTGCAATTTATGTGATAAAACATATGCACAGAAGCGTTGTCTGCAATACCACAGACAATGGCACTCTGGGGAAAAACCATACATGTGTCAGCTATGTAAGAAATCGTTTTCACTACCTTCAGGTCTTCGGGCGCATAGAAGAACCCACTCTGGAGAAAAACCCTACCATTGCAATATATGTAATAAAACATTTTTCTGCAATGCCTCTCTCAAAAGGCACACAAGAACCCACACTGGAGAAAAACCATATAAATGTGATTTTTGTAACAAGACATTTGCAGCCAATGGCAATCTCAAATCTCATTTAAGAATCCACACTGGAGAAAAACCATATGAATGCAGTTCATGTCATAAGAAATTTGCAAGGAGTCATCATCTCCAAAGCCATTCAAGGATCCACAGCGCAGCTAAGCCGTATAAGCGCAAAGGCTGTCATAAAGCCTTTGATTCAAGCAGTAGCCTGACTGCACATGAAACGGTCAACTTTGGAGAAAAACCATTTAAGCGTCAAAGCATTGTATTGAGTATGACAAGGAAGAGATTCTGTAGAAAAAAATCGCGAAATAGTTTGTCTAAAAATGGAAATCGTGTTGGCAAAAACGATTTGTCAGTAACAGAAATCATGAAAGATCTTTCATTTAAACAGACCAGAGATGAAAAGCAACTTTCTGGAGATTACTTGACTTCTGTTGCTGATGTTGATGATTTTGTTGTTGGGTGTTACGGTTGTGGAATGTGTGATGAAATGTTTGAAGTCGAAACGGAATTCATGGAACATTGTTTTCATCATTTCGATGATGCTCCCCATAAAGACACAATTCTAGAACTACTTGAAATGCATCTCTTCAGTTATTTTCCTTGAGTCCCTAGTGTAGCTATGCATATTTTACATTAACATTGAAATCATGAAGTGGTAACTGTTTTTTTTGGTAAACTAATATGAACGTAGCCGTATCAACGATGCCACTACAAACTGTTATGCTTTCAGCGTACCTCCATGCTGTGAGAATCATTCTGCTATTAATAGTTATAATATGATTAGTGACAGTTATGTAAGCTATGCATTTCACGAATATGCCACCTGCACTGCTACAAAGTGGTTCACAACAAAAACTTGTAAGTGAAAACTGCAGATATTATTGTCTTCAATGACAGAAATTTGTACCAAAAAAATTCTTGCCCTGAAGAAGTGTAAAGTGTGAATTTACTGATGTTACAGAAAACTTCTGATCAGAATTTTTACAGTACTCAAGTAGGCAATTTGTAATTGAAACAGGATTACCAAGTTAAATATTCATCTGGCTAATGGAATCCCTTAAAATCTGAATTTTTAACTATGTTACTTTAGTTTGTTTTGACATTTATATATGCAGGTATATCGTCAAATTACAGATATAGGTACACTATATATTTGAGTGTACAATAATGATATTTCTTAAGAATTAATATGAACTGGTTGTTGAAAAAGTAATGCTAGAACGTTAAAACTGTGTGTTGCTATACTGATTTACATATTCTAAACTGTATTTAATCTGATGACTGTGAATATTGTTTTGATAACAGTGGCTTAGAATTAAGTGATGCCCAATAAAATTCAAAGATTGACTGGTAATTTTCAGTGACAAATTTAGCAATAATAACGGTTACGCCTCGATAGTCCGAAGGTTCGATAGTCCGAAGATTCTGTAGTACGACATTAATCCGACATAAAATCGTTGCATGAATTCAACTTCTACTTACACTGCAATATCTTTCCATCATTCCAACTTTCATTTAAGCAGGGATTATTTTCATCAATCCAACTTCTATTTAAGCAAGAATTCTGTTAATTAATCCAATATCTACTCAAGCAAGAATTATTTTCATCCGTCAAGCTACTACAAATCTTCGGACTATCGAACCTTCGGACTATCGACCTGTTACCATAATAACAGGGTCGAATATATAGTGTTAGATGCTTAAGAGATGAAAAAGTGGAGGTGAGCAGGTCTAATGGTGAAAATGATAATGGTGTTAATGATAAAATAGACAAAGTTCTTGTACCATCATATAGCAGTTTATTCTATTCTATTCTGTTTACGGATTTATAAAGAGCTTCTCACAATACAACCTAATCAGAGGCGCTTCCAGTGCGAAAGGCCCCTCGAAAAAAGAAAAGTCTTAAGAGAACGAGCAGAAACAGAAGTGCCCCGTATAACATCAGAGAACGAGGAATTTCATTCCACAACAAAGGGCCAACAGAGGCATAGGCACGATGCTGTGCTGTGGCAGTCCGAGACCGAGGAACTATAGAAGGTCATGATGGTCTAAAGAGCGAAGAGGACGTCCAGAGGTAGCTGAGATAGAGATCGTCTGATAAGATCACAGAGGTAGAGGGGAGGTTGGCCCAGAAACGTTTTACACATAAGTAAAAAAGAATTTTAAACTGAATCCGAGCATTTAAAGGAAGCCAATGAATGTGTTCAGACATAAAAGTTGAAATATGGGAGAAACGAGGAAGGCGGGCGATCAAACGAGCAGCTGCATTAAGTACTGATTGGAGTGGACCCAGACGTTTAGAAGCATGTGCACGCACTGGTGGTAACAAACTTGTTACTGGTGGTAACAAACAGAAGCAGCAATGAACTTCGGGTCACACATACATAGAAGACACTGCCTTTGAGATGGGTATGTAGCCATTACTTTAAATATTGCATAAGTGAAGAGGCGAATCTACTACGAAACTAATGAAAGTGTAGCTTAAAGGCCCACAGTTCTAAGTGACTAAGAATGCAGACTAGTGCATAATGCACAATGCTTAAAAATTTTGTCTACCATAACAGTTCAAGCTTCAGGGCCCATAGGCCTCTGCATAAGACATTAGCATAAACCAGGTAAACTATTGTGAAGCCTTGAGGTCATTAAGTCAATCAACTCTTGAACTACTGGAATATTCATGGCCGTGCCTCAGTCAATCAGCCACCTTAAGATTTCAATTTGCAATATTCTTAACAGTCTTCCATGCAATCAGATTCGGCTTTTTTTTGCATGTTCCGTGTCGAACGCCGCATTTACGTCACGGAGAGCAAGAAGCGTGACATGTCCAGACTCCAGAGTCGATTGTTTCGCAGATCTCTGAGATCAGTTTGAGCAGAACCCCTTCCGTAGAAATCCCCTTCACGAAGTTCAACTGTAGTTTCCACATAGTGTCATTTGCTTTCAGATAATGTACTGTCTGCCGAGACACAACCTTCTAGATAACCTTTGACAAATATGTAATGTTCAAGATTGGCCGGTTGGTGCTAATATTCGGATCCAGTTCCGGCTTCTTCGAAGGTGAAGCAATTGCGCGGTTTGACCTGTTGGCAAAAATGAATTGCTTAGAGGAAGAAATAAATGCAGCGACTCATCAACAAAGAACGTTTCTGAAGCAGACGAGAACAGAAGTTTTTTCAGTCTTTCCCCATTCGCCATTTAGAACAGATCCAGATTACACTGTAATAAACTAATCTCTAACTGTTTCATGCTTTTGTAGTTTTTAATTCTGACAAAAAAATTAAATTTCAGCAAAGGTCGATAAATAATTCATCTGGTGGAGTCTTTCCATGGTTCGTACAATGCTCTAGAAATTCATGCTCCATTTCAAACAATTCATTGCATATTCCACATCCATAAGGTACTGCCATAAACGGTCTATTATCCTTCAATGATTTCAGTTTGCTGAAAGAAATGCTTTCACCACACTCAATCGTCTTTGCGAGGTCAGAAACATTGCTAGCATAAGAGCTGTGTAGACAAAAATTCCCAGCTGCGACCGAATATCTCACGTAAGTAATGCTTGTGCCACTTAAAATGGCAGATCTGCCATTAAGGTTGCTCATTTTATGCCTCTCTATATCAGACTGCATTACTCCATTATGCAATCCCATGTGCATGGTGAGTGTTTTTCTCCATTTGAATGATTTACTGCATAGGTGGCATATGTATGGCTTATCTCCAGTATGGGTTTTCCTGTGTCTTGTTAGATTACTATTATCTTTGAAAGATTTCAAAAATAACTGGCAAGAGTACGGTTTCTCTCCAGTGTGGATTCTCATGTGCCTGTTCAGGTCACTGCCACGGACAAATGATTTCTGACAAAACTGGCAAATGTAAGGTTTTTCTCCTGTATGGATTTTCATGTGGCTGTATAGATGACTCTTCTGTGTGAATGATTTTAGACACACCTGGCATTTGAATGGTTTTTCTCCTGTATGGGTTCTCATGTGCCTTTTCAAATGACCACCTTGAGTAAATGATTTCTGACAAAGGTGGCATATGTATGATTTTTCTCCAATATGAGTCATCAAATGCCATTTCAGATTAACAACTTCTTCAAACGACTTGTTACAGAATTTGCACTTGTTTTCCTTCTCTCCATTATCACATATCATAATTATTTAGTTGAATAAAACAATGTAGAGCTAGCTAAATATGTTCAGGAAACGAATAATTATTACTTCTGTCTGGTTGTAAGCTTCTTCCATACTGTGTCTATAAAACAAGAAATATGCCAGGTAAAATGACTTAATGACTTACCACCTTAAGTACTTCCTATATAGATTCTAAAATGTAATTAAAATTAATAAATAATCGAAGTGTGAAATATAATTATAGGCATTTATAGGACTTAAAAAAGTATATAATGGTGACGTAGGCTATTCATTACAACCATGTCAACAACATTACATATATATAACGACTATTAGTTCTAATAATTATTAAGCTATCTTAAGGAAGAAAGTTATTTTATAATGAAGAATGTCCGGTATATATAGTTTATGTTGCTAACTGTGACTATATTAATTATCTGGGAAAAGGCATCTAAAGTGAGGTTATAGTTTTTGAGTTACAATGCGTTTTAGATAGCCTATAGTCAGTTGCAGAGCCCATTATTTTGATTATCTTCTGCGCGAGACTTCAGAATAAATTATTGTTCTGTTAATATGTGATTTCTGGCATTAAATTGCAATGTATTCATATGTATTATGTGTCACTTTATAAGAGTACATAATTATAACACAATGATTGCGGCATATAAAACCTAAAAAAAAATTCTATAATGGTTGGCTTTTGTGAGTGCCATCATGCTAAATCTTGAAACTTGACCTTTTGAAATGATGGTTTAATCTATAATATACACTCCTAAAGTTTTAATAACTTCATAATTTATGGACCAAATTTAGTGCAATTTCTTCTATCTGAAAGTGAAAGCTTGTTTCAATCTGCATTTGAAGATAGCAATAACTCTGTATCCCACTTTAGGTCCCTTTTCCCAGATTATGGTCCCAAATTATTTTAATGTCTTCAATGTTGAACATCACGTTGGTAAGTATGCAATCTAGCAATGTCTATGACAACTTTTGGTTGATAATGTCTCGATGGATTATTCTACTCAACGACTGTTAATAATTAAATTACGCAGGCTTTTTCTCGGTTTCTTTAACACGGCAAATGTATTCGCTAGATGTCAGGATATACTTTTAAAAAATCAGCTTACTTTCGAATGTGGTAAAATATTTCAGTCGTTCGCCATTTTGTGCTGATGACAGTATAAGTCAGATAGTGAAAAAATTCGCCACGAAGATAGAAAGCAGGAGCACAAAAAAGCCAAACATGGTTAGGTTCTATAACTCTGTGGGTAAAAGTGCATTTTTGCGTATTTAATTCATGATGCTGCCGCCAGAGTGTTGTAGCGTATTTTTTTAGTTCTCTTATGTGTGTGGGTAAAGGGAAGGCGAAATGATAAACATAATTCTTTGCCGAAATGGAAGTTGGATTGATGAAACTAGGGTTATCCCGTAGTTTAAGTTGGTAAATTATTTGAATGTCTTCAATGCCGTCCTTGACGTTGGTAAGTAAGCAGTCTACCTATGTCCAATTGTCCATGATAACTATCATCAATCCCTCTTCCGTCACTTTACAAGAAACTTATCGACTTTTAAATAGGGCACGGGTAAAATGCTGATTTGCTGATTGGCTAGGGGTAAAATGCTGATTTGCTGATTGGCTAGGGGTAAATATGCTGATTAGAAAATGCTGACTGGTCAGCATTTTACCTAACAGCCATATCAGCATATCAAAGGGTAAAATGCTGATTGAAATCTAGGCAAGTACTGATCACAAGGCAATACACTTTGTTGTTTCAATATTGTTTTAATTAACAAATGTGAAGCTGTTAATTAAGAGATTGAAGTTCCAGCAAGCAGTGATCAAAGAAGACATATACTTTGTTGTTTTCAATATTGTTTTAATTAACAAATATGAAGCTGTTAATTAAGAGATTAAAGTCCAGGCAAGTAGTGATCAAACAAAACAGTACACTTTGTTGTCTTCAATAGGGTATTTTAATCAACCAATGCAAACTTTTTAGATGACTATAAATACCCAAAAATAAGTGTGTAGCTCATTATAAATTTTGAATTTAGCAGAGTTCACATACATTGGATAGGAAGAAATTCCGAAGAATTACAGTCATGAGTGATATCTACAAGTGTTTTAATAGTCAGTCAGTAAATGCAATTGTTAATTGACCGACAGAGGGATCAATTCTTCATTATTCGTGGTCAGAAGATTTTAAGAAAGTAGATGGATATCGTTGGTGTTTTTGTGGATCAGCAAAAGAAAGAAAATGTGGCAGTGGTCTATGTGACAGAATGCATTTCCAGATCTATGACGGTCCCAAGTCATGGAGCAAGTGCTTCACCAAGACAGCTTATTTTCCAAAGGATCATCCAATTTCTGTCATCATAATAATTATATTAATAAATGTAGTAATAATACATGTAATTGATTAATAATAATAAAGACCGATTGTTAGATTCTGTTGTTACAATCAGCATTTTCTAATCAGCATTTTACCCACCAATCAGCATGACCAATTAGCATTTTGGTAATCAGCATTTTACCCCTAGCCAATCAGCAAATCAGCATTTTACCCGTGCCCTACTAAATATTGTAATTGGCGCACAGCATTTGCAAATAACTGCCGAAAACGTTCCGTTTGTGACTGTTGCGCCATTGAAAGGCAGCCAAGTAGCTGGAAAAGAGACCGCAACTTGTACCACTCTGATACCGGAGTTTACGTTTTGCTTGCATCCACAGTCCTTCAATCGTTTCTGTGTGAATGTCGCGTTGTACTGAATCAACAACCCACGTACCAACGCATCGCTGGCCACGGTGGTGTTTTCGGTAGAAAAAATAACTCGTCCATCTCAACGAAAACTGACTGACCGTTTCCATCGAACCCTCCCAGCATTTGATTGGTTTGCAGCAGCCACTGATAGCATTCCTTACGAAAATAGTTGTTATAGTTGACGATAGTGTCCCAGCTAACCAGACTTTCGAACAACATAACGTGTTTACACTGCACTTCGTACACCCAGTAATACATTAACATAATGATTTTCTCGGTTGTCAGATCGCAGTTGGCAAAGAATGATCCGGTTCTAACGCTACAGCGGGTGCTGCATTGCCTACAATGCCACGAAAAGCCATCGTTGCACTCCGCTCGTGCGACTAACGCCATTGGGCGCCTGAATGTTATGCAATCGACGTCGTTCCGGATCAAGCGATGTTGGGCCAGCCACTGCAACCATCCATGCTTCTTGGGCATAACAGCATACAACTCACGCGGAGTTAGTTCAGTTCCTACCAGTTGCGCTGCTGGCAAAACAACGTCAGTAATGTTTATCGGAGCGGATGGTCTACCTGCCATAATTAAAGAAAACTGTACTCAGAGGCGCATTTACCAGTAGGCGAATTAGGCGCGCGCCTAGGGCCCCAAATCTTGAAGGGGCCCCAAATCTTGAAGGGCCCCCAAAGGAATGAAAAAAAATTTCAATAATAAAAAAATAACATTTTAAAAGTTAGATTATTTTAAATATATTTGTTTATATTTTGTACAGCTTGGCATTCAGATATTTTCATAAAAGTAATTATTATTGTAATTGTAAAAGTATTTTTTTAAATTTAGTAATTTATAATTGCTTTGTTCATATGGGCAGCAATTGGGCTAATAGTTCATTTTTGTGTAAAATAACATCAAACTTATTAGGCCTACCAACAAGCAGAAACCAGCGTCTGTTGCAGACTTTTAGGCCTAGGGCCTAGCCCTATATGTAGAAACCTTTAGTCTGATAATTCAGTCATTTTGTGTTGTTTAAAGCTTTTATTAGTTTTGATAGCCAGTAAGTAATAGTAAATGAAATTTTTGTAATATAAAATAAAATTTATTAAAATCTGACGCAATGAAACGTTGCTAATTTTCTGGAGCTGCAAAACGAAATAACAGCTCTAATGACAATATCTCGGAATTAGTTGCAATCAATCAATCAATTTTCGTTTATTAAAATAAGTTGACAACAACGCAACTTATACAACTAATAAATGCTGCAAAGAATAAATGCCACCAGCAAATTTCTGCACGATCAAAGGCCATGTTTGTCGAATTTGAATTATTTAATTATTTAACAATTTTGCTGAATACGTCAGAGAAAATTTCTCCAAAATAGAGACGGAGGCAAAACTAAAACATGGTATTGAAAGCGATTATGACATTGCAAAAGAAAACGTACTTTGCTTTTTGACAAAACTGCCTAGAATGAATTCATTGTTGGCACCTTAAAAGGCGTGTGTGAGAAAAGCGGCTTCAAGTTCAACTTAGTAGGTTTTTGCACGTGATAGGCTAAACACCACCAGAGTTTCAGACTTCGAAGTTCAGAAGGGCCCCCAAAATGTTTGCGTTTAAGGCCCCATTTTCTGTAAACGCGCCTCTGACTGTACTGGTAAACAAAATGGCCTCAATGATGACGTCATTCTATATAAGGGTGAGTAAGTAAGCATTGGAGAAGCATATCTATGTGATAAGCCATGCGAAATAATTTGGGACCGGACTTCGGAGGATTGCCAAGCAGTCCATGATAACTATATCATCAATCCCGCTTTCATTTCATTGTGAATTGTTTTCATCAATCCAGCTTCCATTTAATGAACAAAAATTATCCAACTTCTATTTAACCAACAAAATATTTTTCATCAATGACCTTTTATTTCGGTAAAGAACTATTCTCATGGGTCCAGCTTCTACCTAAGGCAACAAATATTTTCATAATTGCAGCTTCTATTGCATCAAAAACTTAGTTTCATCAATCCAGCTTTTATTTACGGTAAAAATTATTTCGATCAATCCAACTTCTATTTAAAGACAGAAATGGTTTCATCAATCCCACTTCGAGTTAGTGAAACAATTTTTTTTATTTAATCCAGCTTCCATTTTAATTTGACGATATAAAATAATTTACCAACATAAACTACGGGTTTACCGAAACTAGTTATTAGATAAAGTAGAAGCTGGATTGGTGAAAAAAAGCGTTTAGTTTAGTGTCGTAAATGGCTCGCCATTGCATGGCGTGTCAGCATTGGGGTAAAAGTGCATTTTAGTGAATACAAGTTGGGGTAAAAGTGCATTTTAGCATGTTTAATTCATGATGCGGTAAAGTCGTAGTTTACGTTGCTAAATTATTTGATATTAGATGTATATTCGTTTTAATTGAAAAACCTTGTTGACACACCGCAACAAGTTACACAGTGCACATAATAGCAAATAAATAGAACAATAAAACTAATAATAGATAAAAAAAAGTAAAACAAGGGATCACTAGTCAGTGATGGTTAAACTGCCGAAGGTCCCAGCAACAAGTAAGGGATCGTCCGCTGGTAAGATGCCCGTGGAATAAAAGTCCGATCGTATCTGGATAGATGTTACTGTCGTTCGCCTGATGTTGGAGGCTGTGCAGACTTATGGCAAAAGGCAGAAATTGTGGTTGATAGTACTGCTCGGTAGTCAGAGTTTTACCACTCGGCACGGACGAAGTTAGTGACGATATCGACGCCAGACAGTTTGACAGTCCGAGGCATTCGATCATGGACGACGCCGGCCAGGTCCAAGGCGCTTCACTGGTAGCTGCTGTCTCATGTTGTTGAACGCACCCTTCTTCGGGCCGACGGGCAGCGATCAGTAGATGGTAGCAGTGACGGCAGTAGCGGTGATCGTGCTCCATGTTGGCTGTATCCTTGTTGAAGTGTCGTACTGTTCGCCTAGTCACGGTTCATTACTAACTTGGTCTCAACGTTCAGCCACTAAACTTTCGAAATTTATCGATTAAACTCCGTTATTTTTAGGCTTCATTAACAATTCCACGAGCAGACGAGCGTAATCCAATAAGTCGTCACAGGCACCTCGGTAACTGACTATGAAATCCCTAAGAAAACACGCATAACATGTGTTTAAGAAAACACTGCGCGTATGGCAGCCATAAGGCGCCCGCCCATCCCATGATAGATCATATTGTCACTTTAACTTTTTCCAATTAAATGGAAGCTGGATTGATGGTAGTTAACATGCACATAGGTAGACTGCTTACTTACCAACGTCAAGTACGGCATTGAAGACATTAGAATAATTTAGCAACGTAAACTACGACTTTACCCATGATGCTGCCGCCTGAGTGTTGTAGCGTATTTTATTATTTCTCTTATGTGTCTGCGTAAAGAGAAGGCGAAATGATAAAAATAATTTTTTTCCGAAATGGAAGTTGGATTGATGAAAAAAGCGTGTATTTTAGGGCCGTAAATGACTCACCATTGCATGGTTTCAGCGTTGATCTTACCCAAGTTGGATTGACGAAAAGAATTCTTGCGAAATTGAAGTTGGTTTGATAAAAATAATTTTAGCTTAAATAGAAGTCGGATTGGTAAACGTGTAGTTTAGCGTTGTAAATTATTTTCCCATTACAGCATTATTATATTTCATCAATCCAACTTCTACTTTGGGGAGAATCCTTTTCATTGATCCAGGTTCGGTAAACTTTTAGTTTAGCGTCGTAAATTATCAGACATTGCATGGGTTTCAGCGTTGGTCAAATACAAGTGGGTTTGACTAAAAGAATTCTTTCCAAATAGAAGTCGGATGGATGAAAATAGTTGTGCGTAAATAGAATTGGGTCTGATGAAAAGAATCTTGCTTAAACTCTAGAAGAATAAGTCTTAATTAAATAAAAGTTGTACTGATGAAATATAATTCCTGCTTAAATATAAGCTGGATTGATTAAACAAATTCTTGCCTAATGAAAGCTGGATCGATTGAAAGGCTTCTCGCCAAAGTAGAAGTTGGATTGTCGAAACGCAAACATGCTACAATGGACGAATAATTGGTTTAAGCAATTAAACATGGTAGCAGAAAACTCTAACTAGTAACTTAAATACAAGATGAAGAACAGTCATTTTACTGCAGTGATAATCAGTGAAATTTGTTTTGTATTTTTGAGCTATATAAAAATAGAGTTTGTACTGTTCTTTTTAGCAAGTATATGAAGAAGACAAGCTACGTTCTGTTACAGCTTCAAAATCCAGTTGGAACATTTCAGTTGATTTATCTGTCTACAACTTTTATGAATGTAAGCTATTTCATCTTCGGTAAAAATCATAACAGCTTCAGTATTTTGTCATGCGGTTTTTTATGTGTGACTAATTCTTACGTTACTAGAAATATAAGTACTATTGACAGATGAAAGAAGAACCTTTTCTAAGCATCTGAGACTCAAAATTAATTGAAGTCATATAAATGTGAGAAAAATGGACACTGCTATTGTCTGAAAGGTTTAATATGACAACAACAAATGCAGAAACTTCTTAGGTAACCAATTACTTTGAAGTTCATATCAAAACTCGTGTTTATCAAATCCGAACTTTGTCTTGAATCTGGTGTTTGGAGAAGCACATACAAATCATTTAAAAAACATATACCGGGTATGTTCATTATTTCAGAAACCACGTGCTCAAGGTTATCATCTTAAAGCTCATCAAAGAATACATACCAGTTGGAGAAAAAACATTGAAATTAACAATTCAGTGAGTAGACTGTTGGCGAATGCGTGAATCGATATGGGAGAAGAAATACAGGTGCCACATATATTGTAAGTCATTTGATCAGGGTGGTAATCCGGAAAAGCACTTGAGATCCCATACTGGAGAGAAACCATACAAATGTCAGTTTGTGAGAAATCATTTGCAGAAGGTGGCTTGGTGATGGATACGAGAACTGACACAGGCGAAAAACGATACAAGTGCCAGTTATGTCAGAAATCATTTGCTAAAGATAGTCATCTGAAAAGGCACATGAGAAACCATACTGACCAAAAACCATACAGTTGCAAGTTATGTCAGAAATCATTTGCTCAAAACAGTCATCTGAAAAGGCATATGAGAACCCATACTAGTGAAAAGCCTTACAGATGCCACCTATGTCAGAAATCATTTAATGAAGCCTGTACTCTGAAAATGCACTTGTGGACCCATACTGGGGAAAGTCCATACAGGTGCCAGTTATGTCAGAAATCATTTGCAACAGACAGTCATCTGAAAAAGCACGTGAGATACCATACTTCCCCAAAACTACATAGTTGCAAGTTATGTCAGAAATCATTTGCTAGCCATAGTCAGCTGAAGAGTCATCTGAGAATCCATACTAGCGAAAAACCCTTCAGATGCCAGGAATGCCAGAAATCATTTAGTGAAGGTTGTACTCTGAGAACGCACATGAGAACCCATACTGGGGAAAAACCATACAAGTGCAAGTTATGTCACAAATCATTTGCTCAAAGTGATACTCTGAAAACGCACATGAGAACCCATACAGGCGAAAAACCACACAGGTGCCAGTTATGTCAGAAATTATTTGCTGATCGTAGTACTCTAAACCTGCACATGAGAACCCATACTGGTGAAAAACCATACAAGTGTCAGTTATGCGAGAAATCATTTACTAAAGGTGGTAGTCTGAAAACGCACATGAGAATCCATACTGGCGAAAAACCGTACAGATGCCAGTTATGTCAGAAATCTTTTGCCAGTCATAGTCAACTGGAAAGGCATATGAGAACCCATACGGGGGAAAGACCATTCAGGTGTCAGTTATGTCAGAAATCATTTGCGGATCATAGCCATCTGAAAACGCACATGAGAATCCACACTGGTGAGCAACCATACACGTGCCAGTTATGTCAGAAATCTTTTGCTAATCATGGTAATCTGGAAAGGCATATGATAACCCATACTGGTGTAAAACCATGCAAGTGCCAGTTATGTCAGAAATCATTTGCTGATCAGAGTTCTCTGAAGAGGCACATGAGAACTCATACTGGCGAAAAACCATACAAATGCCAAAGCTCTCGTGGGAAACCAGTTACAGTAGTCAGTACTCTAAAGAGTCATATGTTGACGCATACAGGAGAAAGGTCATGCATATGTGAGGTTTGTAATAAAGGGTTCACACAAATTGGAGATCTAAAGAATCACAGAAGAACTCATGAAACTGAGAAGCAACACACTTGTAGTAAACCTTACACAAAGGGCAGTTCTTCAGCAAAACAGCTTAATCTCCCTGCAGGAGCACAGCAACAGGAACTAAAAATGGAAAGTGAAGTAACTGATAACCTATTGGATGATTTCGTCACATTTAGTTCTACAGGTGATTGTGATAAACCAAATGAAGGATTCTCCAAGAACATTTATCCGGCAAAAACACAGCCGCAGGATCCTGAAACAGAAAGTGAAGTAATTACTAACCAATCTGATCACTTCTTCACATTTAATAGTACAGCAGTAGCAGATGAACATTTCTCAAAACGCATATATTCAGATTGTAGTGGAATTTCAGGTCGTTTACCGAAAGTTAGCAAATTCCAATATCCTGTGGATGCAAAAGCGTCTTTGTCAAAATCTTTTGGATGTGGTATATGTGATGAATTGCTTGAAATGGAAAAGGATTTTCTAGACCATTGTTCTAGCCATCGATTTTGTCCTCCTGACGACTTAGTTGCTAACCTGTGTTGAATTGTGATTCTACATAATTATGGTTGACAACAATTGTAATTTGAGGTAAAGAAAAGATTCGATGGAAATGCTGGGATCCATACATACATGAATAGTTACTTTGTTCCACTTTTATTTCAGAATACTCCTGATAGGCATCACATATCTAAGGTCTTGCCTTCTTCCAACATGATTCTAAGACTGTAGAATTGCTGCAGATCATGAAAATGACATTTTTATGCTATTGTTACTAAAAGACACAGTAAAGTCGTTTGTGCTCCATTACTGGACAACTTTGTTGCTAAATAGTAAATTGATTAAACCGTATTTTACTTTGCTAAATTATTTGATACTGTCACTTTAAAATGGAAGCTGGATTGATGAAAAAAATTGTTTCCCTAAATGGAAGTGGGATTGATGAAAACATTCCTGTGTTTAAATAGAAGCTCGATTGATAAAAATAATTATTCCTGTAATAAAATCTGGATGGATGAAACTAAGTTTTTGATTCAGTAGAAGCTGGATTGATGAAACTAATTGTTTCTGTTATTGGAAGCTTGATCCATGAGAATTTTTTGCTTAAGTGAAAGTTCCATTGATGAAAAATATTTCTTTCGTTAAATAGAAGTTGGATTGATAAATGCAATTTTTCCAATTCAATGGAAGTTGGATTGATGAAAAATTTCTAGATGAAATGGAAGCTGTCTTGATGATAGTTATAATGCACTTAAGTAGACTGCTTTCGTACCAACGTCAAGTATGACATTAAAGACATTAGAAAAATTATGAAACTTAAAACACGGTTTTACCATCAAATTTATGTCCACAAATGCTGCTGCTGGACTAGCTATTTAGCAGAGTGGTTAGCTGTATATCACTTTGTGAGACTATTTTAGACAGTTGTTACTTAGCCTATTGTCATTGCATTCGTGATTTTTTAAGTAATAACACTAATTGGCTTATTCTACTTAGATTAACGTTGGACGTTTTGTTTAGTCTTTACGAAAGATAAATGTGTAATTGAGATTTTCATGTATTGTGAATATTTGGTGCTTTGTTGGATTGATGAAAATAATTTTTCCTTTCATAGAAGTGGGATTGATGAAAATAATCTTGCCTAAATAGAAACTGGACTGATAAAACTATTTGTTAATTATATAAAAGTTGTATTGATGAAAAATAATTCCTACCTAAATAGAAGTTGGATTGGTGAAACGAATTCTTGCTTAAATCGAAGCTGGATTGATGAAAAGAATTCTTGCCAAAGTAGAAGTTTGACTGATGAAAAATAGTAGGCCTAATGCTACAATGGGCGAATAATTTAGAATGCTAAATGATAGATTTTATACATGGAAATGCATAGATGGCTTGAAAAGTACTATCTCATCCGATCTGTGGCTGTAACTACAGTAGATCCTAACATCGTCACACCAAAATAAGAAGCCTCCGGCGCAAGAACAAACTGATGAGGAAGTACATGGCTGAAGAGGCTGCTGAATTGGCAGCTAGAATCGGAAAGCCATCGCAGATCAGATCTACGGGATATTGACTAAAGTGGAAGCAATAAAGAACTATGGAAAATAGTCAATAACTTAATTAAAACAGCCCCAGG
Organism: Aporrectodea caliginosa; assembly: GCA_020284085.1. Classification (NCBI taxonomy): domain Eukaryota; kingdom Metazoa; phylum Annelida; class Clitellata; order Crassiclitellata; family Lumbricidae; genus Aporrectodea; species Aporrectodea caliginosa. Next base: position 295,374 of record JACEVL010000589.1, read on the forward strand.
ACATGTTCATGCAGACATCGTCACAGCGGAATTAAGTTTTTACTCCCATTTACGCAGCAATATCAACAATTTTCATACATGTACGTTGAAACGTATATAGCTTACGGACAGAGGCTACGGACAGACATACAGAGGCAGTGTTTAATCTAGACGTCTCTGGGGGAAGTTTCCCCAGGATCGAGTTTCCACCCCCCAGAAAAATGGAAGAGATAAAATTTTGACACATTTATGGTCTAAAAACACCCGTTACTACCCCCTCGAAAATTCTTGGGGAAAAACACCTGTTACTACCCCCCTCGAAAATTCTTGGGAAAATGTTACGTTACTATGATCCTTTGAGAAGCCAGGAGAAAATTTTCTTGGAAAAATACTCGTTACTACCCCCCTCCCCGGTCGTCAACTTTTGGAATATGTTGGATATTCGGACACCCCCGAGAACGGATTCCCCCCCGACAGCAAGGGGACTAGATTAAACACTGATTCTTAAACAGACTGATTCAGAGGGGCAGACATGCAGACAGACGGACAAACAGGCAGCCATACATAGGCTACAGACGGATAGACACACAAACATTAAGACAGGCAGATAAAATTATATATTATACGGACATACAATCATTCAATCAATTTCGTTTATTCACAACACCAAGCTGACAGGTCGCATGTTATATGAAAAATTGTCTAAGCTCTGACTGTTAGTTATTAAATGGGTTGAGATAGCAAATATTATTATCTCTGCTCTAACAGTTAGTTACTAAAGAAGAATTAGGCTAGTGGCAGTGTTTGTTAGGGCAACGAACGAGGTAACCAATAAGGTATATAGCCTACTGGAGAATATATTCATTTAGTAGATGTTTTTAAATAATACACGATATATGAAATTGCGATCGTCCTTGGTTGGGAGGAGGAAACCGTGTGGCCTCGGTTTTAGCTCATAGCGGAGGTGGGGGCGGCTTCGAGGAAAGAGTCCACGCAGAACATGGCTTTCATTTGCGTTAATAGCCGCGAATAGTCGGTCATCAGCTGAATCTCCAGCTCCGCAGCGGTGGGAGCGTCAGGGCCAATAAGGCCTCTGCGCTTCATCCTGGCCATCTGCTGTTCTATTTTTCCTGTCTTCGGCGGTTGCATAGCCCCACAGATGGACCAGTATGGGAATTGTAAAAAAATAACTGGGGGGTTAAACGTTGATTTGTGTGCAGTTTTGGTATGAAATGTAGACTTTACTATGGGAGCTTAAGAAAGACTAGGGGGGTTCAACCCCTCCAACCCCCGGCAACTCTCATCCTGATATGGACGAACAGAGGTTGTCTGAACCCCTTTCCGTCTTCATGCCTTTCCATCTGTAGGCCCTACACCAGTGCTGTCCAACCCCGCGGGCCGCATGCGGCCCGCCGGCAGATTCTAAGTGGCCCGCCGCAGCTCGCTAAATATTTGCAATTTCTGTTAAAGTGAAGTAAAAGACAGTCACTAGCCTACTTGCTTAGCTATTCGTTCGTAACTTGGCTAATCGTTGGACAATGTGTACACAAAATCCAGTTCGCAAGACGCATTCATTATGATAACTCCATCATTAATTATAATACATGTTAATAATTTTCAATAAATTTTAGTCGCTGCTTCTGAGTTTACTGGTGCGGCCCTCGGCTTCAAAAATTAATTCTTCGGTGGCCCGCGGGGTCAAAAAGGTTGGACAGCACTGCCCTACACTCTCGTTTTACAACGTGAGCGCTAGGCCTATCGTGTGTCACGAGTTTCGAAGTTGGCGTTTAGACAGGCTGTGCTGAAATTGTAATGCGGAGTCTACCCAGCAAACACGACCGCAAGGGTCCCTTACGAAAGTACACACGGAAATTGATCCAAGGGATTCTCGCGACCAATCAGAAGCCGCCATGTCAGTAATAACATTCACTGCGTCATGAATACTCATTAGCTATGCGCCTTGCTTAAATCAGTAAACAGTGAACTCCAGTTTGTAAAAACAGTTCGGATTTAAATATATAAATTGCGAAAATGGTCGATTATATGAAAACTTTGCGTGCCGATTATCAATAGAGGTTATCGGAGTTCACTGGCGACTACTCTGATGTAGAAAGTCATTATAAAGCGGTCTTTCACCTAGCTTTCTCTGAGAAGGCAGAGAAGCCGCTATAGCGTCCACCGAGACAGCACTAGCCTACCACACAAACCACGACATTGGCCTTAGCCTATCACATAAATGTTTAATTGTGCCACTTATCGATTTGATTGTATTATTCTAATTTTGGTAAACCTGTAGTTAGGTTGCTAAATTATTTTATATCGTAAAATTAAAATGGAAGCTGGATTGATGAAAAAATGGTTTCCCTAAATGAAAGTTGGATTGAAACCATTTGTGTAGGCTATTTAAATAGAAGTTGGATTGTTGGAAATAATTTTAACCTTAAATAGAAGCTGGATTGATGAAAATAAGTTTTTGATGCAATAGAAGCTGGATTAAAGAAAATAATCGTTTCCGTAAGTAGAAGCTGGACCCATCAGAATAGTTCTTTGCCTAAATAAAAGTTCCATTGATGAAATAATTTTTTCGTTAAATAGAAGTTAGATCATTTTTTTCTTGACATGGAAGGTGGATTGATTAAAAAAAATTCTTTGTGAAATGGAAGCTGGATTGATGGTAGTTATCATGGACATATGTAGACTGCTTACTTAGGCCTACCAACGCGAAGTACGGCATTGAAGACATTCAAATAATTTACCAACCTAAACTTTGGGATTACCCTAATTTTAAATTTCACTCTACACGTGAATACAAAGTGTATGACCATCGTTGGAAGGTCGAAGGTGACTCTACCGTGTTCCATGTTAGGCCTACCCTACGCACTTTCTGTCTCTGGCTAGATGGTTATATATTATAAGAGGTCATTGGGCTAGACTGCCGTTAGAGGCAAATGAATATTCATGATTATTCATTAGGCAAATTCACAGTCATCCTCTGATTGGTCGCGAGATTCCCTTGGATCAATTTCCGTGTGTACTTTCGTTATATGCATCCGGTAGGGTTATCTGACGGTTTTAGTCAACGGTTTGCGTACGGGACCCTCGCGGTGCACACCGCAGGGTTGCCAGGTCGTCGCGAAAAGCGCGAGTTGGGCTACTTTTCAATGCGCTCGCGACTGAAAATTTCATCCTCGCGACCTCGCGATATTTGGGCTACTTTTGAATTGTCTCGCGGTCGCTACGGCGACATTTGGAATTCTCATAAATTGCCCGCTTTAGGCTACTAGGTCACTGTTGCTAGTTACTACTCTTATGTGGTGTTGCAAACTTAATAATAAATACATGCTCTACGGAGTGTGGACTAGTCTATGGTAAGCACGAAACAGTCTGCCATCTAACTTCAATGGTTTCATCACGTGCCATGGCGAAACCAACAAAGTAGGCCCTATGTATATTGAGGTACCGAGCAAAAATTTGTTAATGTTTTCATTTAGCTGCTCAGCTCGCGACTTTTGGGCTACTTTTTGACGCGATTTCGCGACCAGGCATTTCCGAAATCTGGCAACCCTGGCACATCGCGTCAGTGGCGCCTTCTAGCGGTATTCGTATTCATACCGCCATTTTGTGCGCCAATTCGAATGTACAAGTATTTCAGAGATCGCGATTTGTTTGTGTGAAAAGTAAGATTACGTTATGTTTATTATACTAATGAACTTATTTGTATATATATAAACATTTTATGTAAATGTTGTATCTAATTGTGGTCGGGATATCGATAGTCGCCACGGAGATTGAGTTAAGGTTATGGACTGCATGTGTTAGGGTTAGGGTGAGCGTGTAGCATGTACGTGCTTCCGATTGGTTCCGGCATTGCCTGTGGTTCAGTCAGTGTTTAGGGTGACCCTTGATATGAAATTGTTATGTTTGTTGATGATATCGGCCCTAACAACTTAAGCCCCGTGTACAATGAATGCTTTTTGCCATCTACCATGCCAGTCCTTATCAAATTCTTTTAAAAACCCCTTATTTGTCATGCATCATTTGTCTTTATTTGCCTCTGGTTAAACCGTAGTTTACGTTGCCAAATTATTTTACATGGCCAATTTAAAATGGATAGTAACAAGAATTTTCAAAGACAAATTTCCCGAAGGACACCAGTAAACTATAAATCCATAAATCCTTCGGCACAATTTATCCCTGAATTTCACACTTTCTTTAAAAAATTTCATCTCTTAAATTTTTCTGGGGCCCGGGGAAAACTCGATCCTGGGGGGAAAGTTCCCCCCCAGAGACGTCTAGATTAAACACTGATCTGTGTCGGTTAGGTTCAGCTGATGCGTCGTTGTTACGCGTCGTCCGGGTCGGTTGGGGTCAGGGTTAGTGTCGTCCATGTTTTCTAATTACCAAACTGTCATTGGTTTGGTTGACCTGGAATATACACGGGCTAAAATATGCCGTGTATAAGGCGAATTGTTGGCGTAAACTTACGCATTATATATTTGAGTCCCCGATTCTATAAGCTTGCCTGCTATGCTACTGATGGAAAAAACAGTGACTGACTTTAAGAATGAATCGCAAGATCTGAATATTTTCCTAATTGCGTTAATTCAACAGTACCCAGCCATATCGTGCTGTGTTTTCGACACCAGTTGAATGGGGTGAATTAATTTCATGTGGGGAAGTCATTACCATTCGAAAATGAAATGGGGTGAATTAACTGACAAGTACCGATGACAGTTATCATGGACATGGGTAAACTGCTTATTTACCGACGTCAAGTACGGCATTCATGGCATTAAAATAATTTGGCAAAGTGAACTACGGTTTGTATATTGACAACAATCATTTAAGTTTTGTGTGTGTTTTGTTGTATTTGCAGGTGACGAGATTATTTCTGGCAAATTGTATGTAAAAATATTTATTTACTGGTAAAAAGTACATTTTTGGCTCGACTGCTGTTGGCTTTGACAGGTGTAATGATTAAGTAAGTTTTGTTTTATTATGTTACATTAGCGAACGCTGTGCAGCAGGCTTCGCCAATTGCTGAGTCGTCCGGACAGTCATCCAGGCAATTCGGAACACCGTCTGGTGAAGTTTGCCAGGATGCGACACCACAATCTTCAATGCCTCCTGCCGCTTCAAAGACGCCAGTCACTCAAACAACTGGTACGTGTTGAATACTGAAGCAATGGTACCAATTTGATCCTAATCAGCTCTTTGAAAGGTAATCTTTACAGCGGTATTGGGATATTATCAATATTTCCCTTTTATCATCGAATTTTATTTGATATCAGTCAACATATATTTCTTGTTCTAATACATTGATTATTAAAAACTATCTATCTTTAGTGGCAACACATTTGATTTGTTATAAAGAATAATTGTGTTGCTTAATTTCTATAAGTTTTTAATGATTCAGTAGTTGTGTGATCATTGTGAATGTTCTGTAAATTATCAAATTGTTGTTACTGCTGTTTGCCATAGATAATAAGATGTTGAATATATTTATCCTGTGAGGCTGTTAAGTGTGTTGACACATAGTACCAATAATCAGTGAATTAGCCTATTAATTCATAAATTATAAATATCAATTTAGTGTCCTAACGTTGAGGAATGTCATAGGTGTTGCATTGTGATCAAAAGTGTCTACACAATTTTGTGTTACAGCTAATCACTTACTGATAATACACACATGTTACTGTAGAATTTGTATATCACCAACGTCACAAGTGAATCGGAGGTGATTTGCTTGTCAACAAAATTTACTCATTTGTTATTGGAGATTTCTCATGTGGGTCTTACTTAGATCTAGCACAGTGCCGCTTAATATCCCTATGCATATTACAATGTGTTTTGAAGATTGGTTTGGTCACCGTATTGTTCATAAATAAAGTATGATGGTTACTGTGTAGACTTGATTTTGTAGGTGGTGATCTTAATAGCAGACTGATGATAAAGATATTGGTCAGTCTGGAGGACCTGCAACAAACAAAGAAACTACATTCATCTCTGCTGCAGTCGATTTCGAGGCAACTGAATGCTGCAGGCAGATTTGTGGCAACGGAGCTGCCTGAGGGCATGCAATTTCCCATCGAAACTGGGTATGATCTGATGAGCATGGAGGACAAGGTGCTTGACACTTCAACGATAAAAGCATTGGTGAGTCATTTTACTGTTTAAATGGTTTTTAAAGCCTCATGTATGATTCGCTCTTAATTTCTGGGCATGCAATTTTTATCTTCCTGTTTATAGGTTGTATTAAATTCTATTTATTTGTGTCCATAAAGTTAGATGATGTGTACATAAGTTATTTGTGTTGATGGCAAATATTTATAAAAAAATATCGACATTTAACTTAAAGGCTAGCATGTTTATAATTTTTTTGTCAAATTGCAACATCTGAAGATTTTTCAATGTCTCTTGTTAAGATAGAACTGCTTTGATTTGCTTCTTCGTTTTAATTGTTTAGATACAAGTACTCGTGAATAACG